>VWZE01005357.1:326447-352643 GCA_013396675.1 Eubucco bourcierii
AGGTTGCTTACAGCACTATCAAGCCTGACCTTGAATGTCTCCAGGGACAGGGCCTCCACCACCTCCCTGGG
Organism: Eubucco bourcierii; assembly: GCA_013396675.1. Taxonomy (NCBI): domain Eukaryota; kingdom Metazoa; phylum Chordata; class Aves; order Piciformes; family Ramphastidae; genus Eubucco; species Eubucco bourcierii. The sequence continues at coordinate 326,519 of VWZE01005357.1, forward strand.
CAACCTGTTCCGGTGTTCCACCACCCTTACAGTAAAGAACTTCTTCCTTGCTTTCAAGAGGCAGAGATGTGGTGCTGAGGGCCATGGTTTAGCCCCAGCCTTGGCAGAGGTGGAGAAGGGTTGGGCTGGGTGAGCTGAAAGGGCTTTGCCAGCCAACATGATCTGATGATTCTGTGGTATGTACATGGAGACAACAGACAGACCCAGGGCAGCCAAATTCCCAGCACAGGCTCAGGAATCATTCTGGCACTTCAGCCAAATTCCCAGCACAGGCTCAGGAATCATTCTGGCACTTCATTTCCTTAGGAGAATTCCTTATGCACTTTAATTTCCTCTGAGAAGCAATGGCAGGACTGGAGGTCAAGGACTGCTGATAGCAACAATCACTCCAGACGTGGTCTCCCTTACTCTGCCTCCTGCAGGAAGCCATTTTTTACAGCTCATTCATTTTTAATTTGACAAAGGCTTTCTGCTCTCCCTTTCTGTTTGCCTCTGAGCCTTCACACAAGAATTTCATTTCCTGGCAGCCTGAGCACAACGAAGTTAGAAAAGCAAAGCAGGCAGCACCTGAACAAAGACACTCCCCAAGGTGCAGGACCCACACCTGGGAGCCCTGCTGGAGGAGAAAGAGATGCCCACGGCCACTCCTGGAGTCCACCTCAGGTGTCAGCAGCCTTTTCTCACCTTGGTTACTCCACAACCACGACTCACTACAGCCTGCTGTAGAGGATTTGATGTCCCACAGCCAGCAGATTAAATAAACCTGGAGCCCAGTGAACAACTTCAGCCCTGCTGCTGATTCTTCATAAACTCCTGGAGCCAGCAGCTGGAGGTCCCTGCAGACCAGGAGGCCTCTGCCCCAGGGCTGTGCACTTCTTGTGTCAGCAGTCAGAGTGCCTCTGACAGAAGCTGATTTCTGGGCAGGTTCTGCCCTGCCTTGAGTGCATTTTGAAAGCCAGGCACTGCTCTCATCTCCTCATGTCACTAACCAACTGCACAGCCCAAAGGGGCTCCCTCCAAGCACCCTCTTGCAAGGCAGGCACTGCTGGGAGGAGAGCTGTGGTGAGAACAGGGCTGCATTCCACGGCCTGCTTCCCAGGAGCCTGTGGTGCTGGGCAGGTGGGAGATGGGCTGTGGGGAGCACAGGGCTGGGCTCCAGGGAGGGGTCATGGCCCCCCAGGCTTTAACCTCCTCCTCCTAAAACCACTGCAGAAAACTCCCTATCACACAGCTGTTTGGGCTGGAAAATCCCTCTGAGATCATCCAGTTCAGCCAGCAACCCAACTCCACCATGGCCCCAGTGCCACAGCCATACCTTTCTGGAACCCCTCAAGGATGGGGACTCCACCACTGAAATTTCAGCCTTTGGCCTTTTTTGAAGTTTAAATTGTTAGAGCCACTTTCCAATGAGGAGAGCAGGACAATTTCCCTCTCCTCTGACCACTGCTGTGAGTGCAGAGCTGGACAATGGCAAGGCTGAGGCAGTGGCAGAGGCTGCCAGGCAGGCTGTGGATGCCCTGGGCATCCTGAGGTGTCCAAGGCCAGGCTGGATAAGGCTTGGAGCAAGCTGGGTTGACAGGAGGTGTCCCAGCCCATGGCATTGGGTTGGGGCTGGATGACCTTTGAGGTGCCTTCCAACCCAGCCCATTCTGTGACTCTGCCAATCTCACCTGGGGGTCCCAGAGGCAATCAAGTGAAGCCCTCTGAGGGCTGCCCCTGGCAGATCTGCAGTGCCTTCGCTTTCCACCTGCTCCCTTTTCAGCAGGCATTTTGTGGAGCGTCACCACCACCCTGGCTCAGGAGAGAGCTCTGCAGTCCTCTGCTCAGAGGTGTGCCCGAGGCTGGCAAGGCCTGGAGCCTCTCTGCCAGCTGCAGGCTCAGCAGAGCCTGGCCCCAGCCTTGCCTACCGAAGTCTGCCAGCTTGAGCTCTCCCGAGTCGCTGATGAGCAGGTTCTGCGGCTTCAGGTCGCGGTGCAGGATGTAGCGCTGGTGGATGTAGGAGAGGCCTCGCAGCAGCTGGAACAGCAGCAGCTGCAAGAGAGGGGCAGACAGCAGCCACCTGTTAGTGCTCACTGCACACAGCACAGCCTCCTCCTCGCCCCTCCTGAGCCCCACCCAGACCCCACGGGAGATTCCCACCTCAGCCCTTGCGCTGGGAGGGTTCCCAGCACAGCCTCGGAGCCCTGCTAGGTGCCAGCCCCAGCCTGCCCCGCGCAGCACGGCGCCAGCCCAAGGTGTCCGCAGCAGGCTCCCTTCCTGCCCAGCCCTCAGGGTGCTGCAGGCACCCATCTAGCCCCAGAGATGAGGAGGTGGCCTGGGGACAGCTGCCTGCCAGCTAGGCACAGGGAGCAGCAGCACCAGGAGGGGACATGGCAGCAAAAGCAGAGGGGAAATGAATGGCAGAAGGGAGATGCCAGGGAGCCACGGGCAGAGGGAAGGAGGGGAGGGGCTTTCCTTTCAGAGTAGGATTTTATTCCTTCAAAATGGAATTTTTTCCCTCAAAATAGGAATTTATTCCTTCACAGTAGGCTTTATTCCTACAAAGGAGGAATTTTTTCCTTTGAAACAGGATTTTGTTCCTCCAAGGCAGGATTCAGTGCCTCCCAAGTAGGATTCCTTTAATCTAAAGCAGGAGAGGTTTGTTCAAAGTAGATTTTTTTCCTTCAAAAAAGGAGAAATTTCAAGAGAAGCCAACTCAGCCCCCACCATGGAACACTGAACTCTCAACTGCACTCTACAAATCATTGCTCCAGGAAGGACACTGAGGGGCTCCTGGAGCAGGGCCAGAGAAGGGCAAGGAAGCTTGGGAAGGGTCTGGAGAACAGAGCTAGGGAGGAGCAGCTGAGGGCCCTGGGGGTGTTCACTGTGGAGAAAAGGAGGCTGAGGGCAGAGCTCATTGCTCTCTGCAGCTCCCTGAGAGGAGCCTGCAGCCAGCTGGGGTTGGGCTCTGCTCTCTAGGGACAAATGAAAGGAGGAGAGGAAATGGCCTCAAGTTCCCCCAGGGGAGGGTTAGGTTGGAGATGAGGAAAAATTTCTTTGCTGCAAGAGTGGTCAGGGCTTGGCACAGGCTGCCCAGGGAGGTGGTGGAGTCCTCATGCCGGGAAGTGTTCCAGAAAGGTGTGGCCATGGTTTGGTGGCCATGGTGGGGCTGGGTTGGTGGCTGGGCTGGATGGTCTCAGAGGTGCTGAAGATCATGCAGCCCAAGCCATGGTTTATGATTCTGCCTTCAGGATGTCAGTGTTTGGGCAGCTCTGGAAGGCCTCCAGCTGCAGCTGACACAAGCTGTGTGCTCAGCTGTCGAGCGCTGCCGTGGCCACCATCGTGCCAGGGCTGGGACCAGCAACGTGCTGAGGAAACCTCTGTGCAGGGAGCAGCAAGAAGGGCAGGAGAGCCCTCAGGAACAGGGAGAGTGCTCCTGGAGCTGTGGGTGCAATGCAGCTGTCAGGATGAGGGCAGGAAGCAGCAGAGGGCTTGTGGCACAGCCTTTGCATGGAGATGGAGCTCTGTGGAACGACTTCACAGTGTTGGTGCTGTTCTTCAATGCCACTCTGCCAGGGGAGGCACCCAGGAGGCCTGGCTAGAGCAGCAGTGTTCAGCCTCAAGCACTACCTGTAGATATGCAAAGACATTTCCACTCTCCTCCTTTCTCCCAGCACTGTGACTCTGATGTCAAGGTCTGCAGAACACGAACTGGTTCATGACAGAACTCAGGGACTCAGAACACCTCCTACTAGCCCAGGCTGCTCAAGGTCTCATCCAGCCTGGCCTTCAACATCTGCTCTTGAGGACAGCTTTGGAATGTATCATAGAATGGAAACATGGAATTGTGTAGGGTGGGAAAGATCTCCTAGAGCAGGCTGCAGAGGAACAGTGTCCAGGTGGGTTTGGTAAAGTCTCCATAGCCTCTCTGGGCAGCCTGCTCCAGGGCTCCAGCACTCTCACACCAAACAAGTTTCTCCTTAAGCTCAAGGGACACCTCCTGGGTTCCAGTCTGTGCCCATTGCCCCTCATCCTGTGCCTGGGCACCACTGAACAGAGTCCAGCCCTATCCTCTTTCCCCCCCAACTCTTTAGCTCTTGCTGAGTATTGCTCAGATCCCCTCTCAGCCTGGGCAGCAAACCCAGCCCAGCACCATGCTCACCCACATCTGCCTTCAGGAGATGGTTTGAATTTTAGATCTCCTTCTATCAAGACAACCACAGCTGGCCAGAGCTGTTGCCACACTGAGAGTGACTCTGTGATCACTGAATCTCCTTGATCACTGCTAGTTTGCTCTTCTTTTCCCTCCTCCCAAGCAGGGCAAATCCTAATCACCTTAGCACAAGGTAAACCTCAGCATCTGGACTCTACAAAGATGCCCTTGGGACAGAGCTTTGCAGCCTCCCTTGCTTCAGTGCTCAGAAGTTGTCCCAGGAACACAGTGCTGGGCAGAGATGAATCTGCATGCCCAGAACACAGGATCCTGCCTGACCAAAGGACTGCTTGGCCACCTGGACCCCTCTGATGGTTGTGACCACAAGCAGCTTTATCTCAGCCAAGGTTCTCCTGTCTGACCTGCTGGGCACCAGCTGAGCTGTCTCCCAGAGGACTGTCAAATCCCCTCTAAAGCCCATGTCTGAAGGGTTGTGACTTGCTCCTGCATGTGTGCCATGGGAGTCTTCCCAAACCAGTGCCACGGACACTGGACACAGCCCTGGCACTCACAGCACATCCCATGGTCACAGCAAAGCACACAGACAAGCTCTGCCAGCTCTCTGCAGCAGGACTGCAGAGGGAGGAGATGGGAAAGTGTCCATTTGCTAATTTTTAGCCTCTTTGAAGTCCTTGCAATCATTTTTGTCCCCGCTGGGCACAATCATTAGCAATGAGGAAGGTGTGTTAATTAACTGGGTACAAAGACACTCCCTCAGCATCAGTTCCTGCCACACAGCCACAGGATCATTAAGGCTGGAAAAGTCCCCAGGACCATCCAGCCCAACCAGTGACCCAGCCCCACCATGGCCCCCAAACCATAGCCCCAAGTGCCATGGCCACACGATTCTGGCACACCTGCAGGGATGGGGACTCCACTACCTCCCTGGGCAGCCTGTGCCAGTGCCTGACCACTACTGGCAGCAAAGAAAATTTTCCTCATCTCCAACCTAACCCTCCCCTGGCACAACTCTTTTGGGCTTTTCCAGCCCAAACCATTCTGTGACCCTATGAACAGGCACAGACTGGCAGCTCCTTCTCCCTCTGGTCACAGCAGCTGACAGCAGCCTCCCATGCTGCCTGCAGGGGAAGCCCTGGGGAGTAACTGAGGGACCAGAGCCACAGTTTCTGCCTGGCTGAGAACTCTGCTGCCACTCAGGCTGCAGAGCAGGGCTCAGAGCAAGGCTCTTCCTGGACTGTCAGGGATGGGATTTGCAGTCAGCTGCTCACATAAGTCACTGCTTCCCTCCAACACTGCAAGCAGAGAGTAAGGACAGGACAAAAGCCAAGTGAGGATGCTTCTCCCCCAGGGACAGGAGCCACTGCTGTGCAGCACCACTAATTAAAGAGCAAATTGGCTTCCCTGCACAGATGCACTGCTGAGGCAGAAAGGCAAACAAGTAACTCAGACACGACAGATGCAAGCCTGTGCTTGCAGCCACAGGATCCTGCAGTAACAGGAGCCACAGCAAATGGACTCAGCTCCACAAGAAAAGCACCAGGCATGGATTTGCTTCCACTCCTGGGGATGTACCAAGATGGGTGACAGAGGCAGTTAAACAGAGATGACATTTCAGAGGTCAGAGGCAGGTAAGGACAGCTGCTTCATCCCAAGCCTGTTGGAATGGATCAAGAAATGCTTCAGAATTGGAATAGGAATTCACTAAACTCTCTCTGGGCAGCTGCAAATGAAGGTTCAGGAGAGCCAAGGAGATAAGGCAAAGGGCCACTGGCAGGAGCCCTGCACTAGGCAAACAGGAACACAACAGGATCAAGATCATCATGAAAAAACACATCACTGCTGAGGTCAGCTGCTGCCATGACCCAGCAGAAGCTGTGGAGTTCCTGCTGCAGGAAGCAATCCAGATGTTCCAGCTGCTAGTTGAGGAAGCAATCTCTAAAGGCACCAACAGCTGTAGGAAAGCAAGCCAGGAGAACAGATCTCATTAGGTCAGACCAGGAGGAACAGCACAGGGCGAGGCAGGAGCAGCTCCAAGCAGCAGCTGCAGCCTGCAGAAGAGACACAACCTCCTGTGGGGCCACATCTTCAGGAGTCAGTGACTGCCTTCAGCCTGGGGAACCAGAGAGATGTGCAAGGGAGGATTTGGAGAACCCCTGGAGAGAAGCAACTGCTTCTGCCCACGGTCCTGACACAGGCACTGCAGGTGCCCAACCACCTTCCTGTCACCAGGGCATTTCAGAGAGTCTTAGAGCCCTCAAGGGCAGAAAAGCCCTCTGAGATAATCCAGCCCAGCACCACCGTGGCCACACCTTTCTGGAACACCTGCAGGCAGAGGGCAGCCACCACCTCCCTGGGCAGCCTGTGCCAGTGTCTCCCCACCCTCAGTGTCAAGAATTTCTTCCTGCTCTCCAGTCTGTAAGGAAGAAATTCCTTCCAGCACAGGAGGCAGACCCTGGGAGATGCTACACTAGAAATGAGACTCTTGCAACCCACAGTGCTGTGCCAAGCATCTTCCCCTCAGCTAACTTTTGGTTCCCATGGAGCACCTGAGGCAACACTTGGCAGCTGCTGCTGCTCTAACACCTGCTCTCCTGGGCTCTTACCTTCACATTCTCTGGGTGAAGCCCTCCGGGGTGCTTGTCCATGTACTGACACAAATCAGTGTGCTGCAAGAGTCAGGTGGAGAAAAAAAAACCACATTACTACCTGTGTGACTGCAGCAAGAAAGGGAGGAGAGGGCAGGGAAGGTGGCACACGAGGAGGCTCCATCAGAGGCAGCACGCAGTGGGGTGGGGCAGGCTGGAGCCTGACTGCTCTGAACATCCCCACCTGGCAACTCTCCATTGCTGCCCCAGCACCCTGCACCTGGTGCACTAGTGACAGAAGCACAGCACCCCAGGATGGCAGGGGGTGAAAGTCACCTCTGGAGATCACCAAACCCAACCCCCTGCCAGGGCAGGGTCACCTAGAGAAGGTCACACAGCAACACATACAGGTGGGTTTGAAAGCCTCCAGAGGAGGCTGCCCACAGCCTCTCTGGGCAGCCTGCTCCAGGGCTCCAGCACCCTCACACCAAACAAGTTTCTCCTTAAGCTCAAGTGACACCTCCTGGGTTCCAGTTTGTGCCCACTGCCCCTTGTACTGTCCTTGAGCACCACTGAACAGAGACCAGCTCCAGCCTCCTGCCCCCCACTCTTCAGCTCTTGCTGAGCATTGATCAGATCCCCTCTGGAGCTGCTCTGTCCCAGGCTGAAGAGCCCCAGGGCTCAGAGAGAGAGCCAAAAACAGAGAGGAAAAAGCCAATAGAGAAGCCCTAATGTCCTGACCAGCTCCTCTTTATGCTGCACTGTTTCCAGCTCAGCTCTTCCACGTTCACACCACAATGTTTCTGTGGACAAGGAACTTCTCTTGACCTTCACCTTCAGTGTATTTAAAGGTTGCTGGGGTCCCCCAAAGTTAAAGTCCAAAGCTCTGCCATGTTCCCAGCTGACAGACCCCACATACTCATGTTCTAATTCTGGAGAGTTCAATCACTGCCAGGGCTGCTTCCTGAGGCTCTCCATCTCTCAGCTTTTAAACTGTCACTGAGATGCACTCTGCAAGGAAAGGTGCTGCCTGCAGCTACATTTCCTGGCCCTCTTTGGGGGTCAGTGCTGAAAGCAGCACCTCTGACCACCTCAGCTGTTCCAGCAGCACTCATTTCCCAGTGGAGCTGTTGCCAGCCCAGTGACCCAAAGCTTCATTTGCTGGGGGCTCCTGGGTCACTGAGAGGCCATCACTGATTTAATCAAGACATCTCCCCTTAGTACTGGAATGGGCAGCAGTGATTAATGGCAACAGTGCACCAGCTCCATGATGTCAGCTCCAGGAACTCAGTCAAACCCAACCTCTTTTAGGTTTGTCAGGTCTCAGGCATTCCCCAATGGAATGGCAGTCACAGGAATACTGAGAGTACTGTGGCAGCCCAGGGACAGGTGGTCAAAAAGAACCAGAGGAGACATCACAGATCCAGACTCCAGTCAGGCCAGGTACAGAGCTGGAGGCTGAACTGGGGAGCTCTAAGTGTTGCCTCTGCACATTCACACCCCTGGATGCATTCCAGCCTGGGGCTGAGCCAGGGGAGGTTTAGACTGGAGATCAGGGGAAAGGTCTTGACCCAAAATGTGGGCATGAACAACCCACAGCTAGGAAGCAGAGCACAGAACCCCTCTGAGAAGTCAGCTGAGCTTTCTGAGGTCCTTCAAGGGCCCCAGCAGCCGCTTCCCAAGCCTCTGAATCTGGTGTGGCTCAGCCCTCCGCTTGCAGCCTGCTTCACTACAAAGCACCACCCCTGCCAACCTCCATGCTCCTGAGGGCAGGCAAGGGCACCTCTGGCCTGAGCCACTGCTCACCCACGGCCTGGGGAGCTTCTGCAGCTGGCTCAGCTCCCTCTGACGGCAGCAGAACGCCAGGGGCTTCACTCACCACATACTCGAACACCAGCGTCAGGGTCTCCTTGGTGTGGATGATGTCGTGCAGCAGCACAATGTTGGCATGTTTCAGCCCCTTCAGCAGAGAAGCTGCAAAGCAAACCACAGAGGGCACCTTCAGAGGTAGCCAAACGTTTGACACTGGCCCAGGCTCTGACACCTCTTGCCTCTTTTTCTTTTTTCCCAGTGACTTGGATGATTTTTGAGATCTGAGGCCATTCAATCCTGGCAGCCTGCCCCGGGGCTCCACACCCCTAAGCAACACATAATGCTCTTTTGCACTGCATTGGGCACAATCCTGGACCACTGCCCAGGATGGCAGGGGCAGGAGCTGGCTGTGCCCCACCTGTCCTCACACAGCAGCCTCCAGCAGGGCAGGGGCACTGCAGCCATTCTCCAGCGAGGAATGCCAGCCCTGGTGGCACTGCTGCCACTTGTGCACAAGGTCAGACCCCAGCCACTGAAAGCCACAAGGATCAGCACTTCCCCACCCACCAACCACTTAGCTAAAGCAGCCCCTTTGTGCCTGCCTGAACACCCATCAGACATTCCCCTCACAGGGGATGCTCCCATCTCTTGGAGCTCCTGCCAAGCTGCCTCACTGCTGCTGCTGCTGCTCAAGGAGCCTTTCTGCTGCTCCCAGCTGAGCTCAGAGCTGTGCTCACTGTGCCAGCAAGCCAAGGCAGATGGACTGCAGCCAGCTCTTACCCACAACCTGGGCAACAGCAGCAGAGCATTGCTCTGCTCCCTGCAGGGATTACAGCACAGCCCAAGCCTCACACTCTGAGAACCAGAGAAAGATGGAATTGTCTGGGCTGGAAAAGCCCTCTGAGATCATCCAGCCCAGCCAGCAGCCCAGCCCCACCATGGCCACCAAAACATGTTCCCAGTGCCATGGCCACAGCTTTCTGAAACACCTGCAGAGATGCAGACTCCAGCACCTCCCTGGGCAGCCTGTGCCAGTCCCTGACCACTCCTGAAGCAGACAAATTTTTCCTTCTCTCCACCCTAACCAGCCCCCTCAGTGTCCTTCTTGGAGTGAGGTCCTAGGCCTGACCCCAGCACTCCAGGTGTGGGCTCCCCAGTGCTGAGTGCAGGGCACAATCCTGCCCTGCTCCTGCTGCCCACACCAGTGCTGACCCAGGCCAGGCTGCTGGTGCCCTTCTTGGCCACCTGGGCACACCCTGGCTCACCTCCAGCTGCTGTCACCCAGCACCCCCAGGGCTTTCTCTGCTGGGCACTTCCCAGCTACTCTGCCCCCAGCCTGCAGCCTTCATGGGGTTGTTGTGCCCCAAGGGCAGGACCCAGCCCTTGGCCTTGGGAGTTCACCAGGGCAGAGCAGAGGGGCAGCAGAACCTCCCTTGCCCTGCTGGCTGCACTCTTCTGAATGCACCCCAGGACACCTTTGGCCTTCTTGACCACCAGGGCACATTGCTGGCTCTCAGGAACTTGCTGTGCCCCTGCACCCCCAGGTCCTCCCCCCAGAGCTGCTTCCCAGCTGGTCCCCCCTCAGCTGTGCTGGTGCAGAGGCTGTTCCTGCCCAGGTGCAGGACCCTCCACTTGCCCTTGGCAAACTCCACGAGGTTACTCTGGAGTAATCTGCAGTCCTCTGGAGTTATGCTGGATCTGGACATGCTCTCAAGGACCCATTAGCAGAGGAAGTCTCCCAGGACTGAAGCAGAAGCAGAGCTGCACTCTTTAGCAGACCTCCCACAGGCCTTCCTTGTGGAACACCAAAGTTTCCTGCTAGGAAGAGCATAGCCCCAGAGCTGGAATCCCCCAGCACGGTGCAGAAACCAGGAATGTGCTTACAGTCCCCTCAGGTAAGCATGCAAAGGGGGGAGCTTACCTTCCCTGATAGCAGTAAATGGAGTTCCCTCCTCCTCCTGCAACCTGATCACCTTCAGTGCCACCAGCTTCCCATTCACCCTGTGAAGGCAAGAGAGGAAGGAGGAATTCAGGAAACACCCCAAGAGGCAGCAAAAAAGAGCACTTTAGCTCCTTACAGTGAGAGGGGAAAACACTGCAGCAGGCTGCCCAGGAATGTAGCTGAGGCCCCCTGCCTGGAGACATTCAGTGCCAAGCCTCTGGCTGCCCTGGGCAGCCTGCTCTAGTTGGGGGTGGTCCTGTTGCTGCAGGGGGGTTGGGCAAGATGAGCTGGGAGGGACCCTTCCAGCCAGCTGTGCTCTGTGAACCTATTTCTCCCTGTTTCCCATCATGTCCTGCCTCAGTATCTCCTGTCAGTGCCAGGGATCCCTCCAGTGCACTGCAAGAAACTCTTCAGAGCTTCCAGAACAGCAGCTTCATGTTTGCACTCTCAGATGCAGCCCAAGGAACGATCTCAGGTGTTCTGGGAGTCAAACCTTCTGCCTCCTCTCTGCCACAGCACTCAGCTGAAGCCTAGGCCAGAGGCACCACGCTGTACAAGGGGTAAAGCCTCTGTCCTCCATCTGATCACACTGCTCAGAGCCCAGCCTGCTGCCTTCCATGCAGCACAGCCATGGCCATGCTGACTCCTTCCCACCTCAGCACACCACCATGGTCACCTTCAGCAAGCTGTGGGAGATGGCAAATACTTCCTGAGTGGTGCTGGCCATTCCCCACTGGGGCAGGACTGTCCTCAGGCACATTCCTGCCTCCATGGCCCCAGCTGGCTTAGGGAATGACTCATTTAAAAGCTCAAAGGTGCTTTGTGCTCAGAGGGACCAAGCCTCATAGCAGCTCACTCTGGTGGATCATCTCTTTGGCTGCTTTCTCTTCCTGCACGCTGAATTTCCCCACAGAGGTGTTCAGGCTGGAAGAGCCCTCTGAGACCATCCAGCCCAACCAGCAACCCAACCCCACCATGGCCACCAAACCATGGCCACAAGTGCCATGGCCACAGCTTTCTGGAACGCCTCCAGGCATGGGAGAGGACTCCACCACCTCCCTGGGCAGCCTGTGCCAATCCCTGACCACTCTTGCAGCAAAGAAATTTTTCTTAATCTCCAACCTAACCCTCCCCTAGCACAACCTGAGGCCATTTCCTCTCCTCCTGTCCCTAGTCCCTTCACCACATTTTGCAGTGCAGCTGCTCAGGTCCCCACCCTGCCTTTGCCCAGCTCGGTGGGCTCTGGTTTCATGCTTTTCCTTCAAGCACAGGAGCTGCAGTCATCATTTTTTCATCTTGCTGTGCTGGTTGGCCTCCTGCCAAGCTCACATTGTCATCCTGGGGCACTAGACCATGTCCCAGATACCACAGAATCCTAAACTGGTTTTGGTTGGAAGGGACCTTCAAGGTATCTACTTCCAATCCCCTGCCATGGGCAGGGAGACCTCCCACCAACCCAGCTTGCTTCAGGCCTCACCCAGCCTGGCCTTGAACACCTCCAGGGAGCGGGCATCCACAGCCTCCCTGGGCACCCTGTGCCAGTGTCTGCCCACAGACAGTGCCAAGCACTTCCTCCCAGCCTCCAGCAGGCAGCTCCCTGCTCCCCCTCACCCCAGCAGGCCCAGCACTTACTTGCTCTTCCCTTTGTAGACTGTGGCATAGGAGCCTTCCCCCAGCTTCTCCAGCTTCTCATAGGAGTCTGCTTTCCCAAACTTGGGGCTTGTAGGCTACACAAAACACAAAGAAGATGATCTGGCAGCACTCACCATGTTAACTGGGTACAGTCTTTAGGGGCCAACCACTGCCACCAAAGCCCTTGGACCTGCACATTCCCAGCAGCTGGAAGCGAGATCAAAGGAAGGGCCTGGCAGAGTTCAGAGAAAGCATCACCCACAGCCCAGCTGATGCCACTTGGTGCCAACTGCAAACAGGCATGGGTGGAGCTACCAGAAGGGTTTTGTTCCTCATCACTGCCATGACTCTGGCTTACTCTTCCAGCATACCTCTTCAGCTAATACAGAAAGATCATTAACCACTAAACCATCTGATCTCTGTAAGGGGATCTAAGCAGTGCCTTTGCCTGCCCCACAGAGCCAGGCCAGACAAGCAGTTTCCTTTTACTTATTTTCAGACTAAAACCCTCCCCAAATCATTATTCCAAGAGCCCAATGTCCCAGGGCACAAGCCACCAGTCAGAGAGTGGTGAGGCTGCAGTGTGCTGCCACCCTCGTGGTCCTCATGGCTCATCCCAGCCTGAAGCCACTGCCTCTCATCCTGACACTCCAGGTTTGGTCAGAAGTCCCTCCCCAGGGGGTCCTCTGCCCAGATCTGAAGTCCCCAATGCAAGAAGGACATGGAACTGTTTGAGCAGGGCCAGAGGAAGCCACAAGCAAGAGCTTGGATCCAAGGGCTGGAACATCTCTGCTGTAGGCACAGGCTGGAAGAGCTGGGGTTGTGCAGCCTGGAGGAGAGAAGGCTGCAGGGAGACCTCAGAGCAGCCTGCCAGGACCTGAGGGGGCTGCAGGAGAGCTGGGGAGGGACTCTGGACAAAAGCCTGGAGTGACAGCACAAGAGGTCATGGCTTTAGACTGGGAGAAGCTGGATTGAGATGAGCCATGAGGAAGTAATTCCTGCCCAGGAGGCTGGTGAGGCTCTGGCACAGGTTGCCCAGGGAAGCTGTGGAGGCTTCCAGCCTGGCAGTGTTCAAGGCCAGGCTGGATGAGGCCTTGAGCAAGCTGTGCTGCTCATGCTGGAGAAAGAGAAGCAGAGAGCACTGAGCAGGGCCATGGAATCACCTTTGTTGGAAGAGCCTTTAGGATCACCAAGTCCAACCCTTAAATCCAGCACTGCCAGCTTACCACCAACCCATGCCCCTCAGCACCACATCTACCACAGTTTTGATACTCTTCCAGGGATGGGGACTCCAGCACTGCTCTGGGCAGCCTGGGCCACTCCTGGACAACCCTTAGGGGGAAGAAATTTCTCCTAATCCTCTCCTGCCACAACCTGAGCCTATTTCCTCTCATTCTATCACTTGCTGCTAGAGAGAAGAGACCAACACCCACATCACTATAACCTCCCTTCAGGGAGGCCACCAGCATCCTGGCCTGGATCAGCACTGGAGTGGGCAGCAGGAGCAGGGCAGGATTGTGCCCTGCACTCAGCACAGTGGAAGCCACAGTTGGAGTGCTGGGGTCAGGTTTGGGGCCTTTACTCCAAGACAGACATTAAGGGGCTGGGGCAGGTCCAAAGAAGGGCAAGGAAGCTGGGGAAGGGTCTGGAGAAGAGGGTTGGGGAGGAACATCTCTGGCTCTGTGACTGCATCTCAGTTAATTCTCTTGGCCTACCTTCTGCTTTCAAGTTTTTCTAGCAGGAAATCTCTTTCTTTGGAGCTCTGTAACAAAGCAGATCTTCAGTTTTGATTTGCAATCACTCCCAGTGCTTCTCTGCACACAATATTTTCCCCCTGAGGACAGTCTGATATTGAAGTTTAATATCCTTCAGTTAAAAAAAACAAAAAAAGAGAGAAAAAACTCTCTTTTGAATGTAGGCTCTGGGAGGGGGGTGGTGAAGTGTGACATTCCCAAGCTGTTGTACAGCGATGAAAAATGCATGAGAACAGAGCCCACACAGCTCTGTGCCATCAGGCAGGTGCTGCTCAGGGTAATTTTCCATTAAAGCTGCCTCTACTACACAGCTTTGGGTCCCTCTGCACACAGAGGGCATGCACCTGGCAGAGTACAGCACGGAGGTGGAGTGCAAGGGCTGGCTCAAACCTGGCTCACCTCCTCGAGTTAAGGCTGGACATGGGGACCTTAAAGGTATCCACCTGAAAGAGCTCTGCGATCCCTGCAGTCTCTGTCAGTGCAATGGCAGCTTGAAACCACCTGGGCAGACCTCTGCCTCCTCCTCAGAGGCCACCAAGATGATCAGAGCACCTCTGCTGTGGGGACAGGCTGGGAGAGCTGGGGCTGTGCAGCCTGGAGAAGAGAAGGCTGCAGGGAGACCTCAGAGCAGCCTGCCAGGATTGGAAGGGGCTGCAGGAAAGCTGAGGAGGGACTTCTACAAGGGCTGAGAGTGACAGGACAAGGGGAGATGGCTTCAGACTGGCAGAAGCTGGATTGAGATGAGACACTGAGCAGACATTAAGAGGAGATAGTAAGAAGCATTTAAGAAGTGGAGGGGCACTGGGACAGGTTGCCCAGAGAGGTTGTGGAGGCTCCAAGCCAGGCTGTGTTCAAAGCCAGGCTGGATGAGGCCTTGATCAAGCTGGTCTGGTAGGGGTGCCTGTGCCCACGGTAGAGGGTTGGAACTTGATGATCTGGAGGGTCCCTCCCAACCCAAACCCCTCTGTGATTTCTCTCTGTTACCCTCAGCTGTGTCACATTGCTCTGCAATCCTCACTGCTATTCCTGCCCTCTGCACATTGGCTCCCTTCTCCCAGCCCTGCTGCAATGGGCTGCAGCTCCTCACCCAGAGGAGAGAAAAGAAACATCTCTGGGTTCCTGCCTGCTGTGCTGCTTGAGATGGTCACTGCCTGTGCTCCTGGGCTAACCTGGGGCTGGGCAAATGCAGGCTCAGGAGAAGGACACCATGATGGAAACTGTTTGCAAGAAAGAGAAGCACAAAGATAAATGAGGAAAAGAACCAAGTAACAATTGGAATGTCTGAGAACAGGGCTGGGGAGGAGCAGCTGAGGGACTTGGGGGTGTTCAGTGTGGAGAAGAGGAGGCTGAGGGCAGAGCTCATCGCTCTCTGCAGCTCCCTGAGAGGAGGCTGCAGCCAGCTGGGGTTGGGCTCTGCTCCCTAGGACTGGTTGATAGCAGAGCAAATGGCCTGAAGTTGTGCCAGGTGGGTTCAGGATGGGTGTTAGCAAAAATTTCTTCGCTCCAAGAGTGGTCAGGGACTGGCACAGGCTGCCCAGGGAGGTGGTGGAGTCCCCGCGCCTGGAGGTGTTCACAAGGGACATGGATGTGGTGCTGAGGGCTGCGATTCGGTGGTGGCTGAGCTCTAGGGTAGCACTGGGCCGGGATGATCTCAGAGGTCTCTCCCAGCCTCCACAGTTCTGGGGTCCTGAAGTCTTTAACGGCAGCCCCGAGCGCCTGGCGCCCTGCAGGCCAGCGGGAGAGCACTTACGGAGCTGGGGCTGGAGTGGCGCCGCACCTTGGGCGAGTCCTTGCCCGCGGCGCCGGCCCTGGCGGTGATGCAGGCGTTGTTCTCCGAGTGCACCCTCTTCACCTGGCTGCTGGGCTTCTCGAAGGGGTCGAAGCTGCTCTGCGTGCGCTGCACCCGCACCTTCTTGTCCTCAGGAATCGTGTCCAGAGCCTTGACCACCGAGTCCATCCCCTGGCAGTTCCGTGTGGACATCTTTGTGACACATATCTGCAAGGACAAAACCCTGAGCCAGGCGGGCTTGGTGCCCGGGCCGGCCGGGGAACACTGCCAGCTGCAAAGGGCTCGACCAAGCAGAGTGTGGCCGGCACGGCAAGGGAGGTTCTCCAGCCCCTCTGCTCTGCCCTGGTGAGGCCACAGCTGCAGTACTGTGTTCAAGAGGGACAGGGAACTGCTGGAAAGCGTCCATCACTTGTCCCTGACCCGGTGTGGGCCACTGCATGGGCTGCAGCGGGGTTCTGCCCCACCACTGATCTCTCGAGGCTGCAGGGCTCAGCCTCCTGCCACCTCACCGTGGGCTGAGGAACAGCTCCTCTGGCACGCCAGACACCCTCCTGCCCCTGCCCTGAGCGTCCACACCCCTGCCACTCTCTCATCCTCCACGTCTCCAAAGGACTCCCAGCACAGAAGGACCCCCAGGACACTGCCTCTCTGAAAGAGGTTATCACAAAGGTTTCACTGACTGGCTTCACCCTGGCCAGAGGTGGGTCCCACCTGAAACCAGGCGAGCTTCTGGAAGCTTTTGACAGGGACCACACTAGTAGTGTTCCCCCCAAACCAACCCCCCTCCAGGCACAGACCCAAACGCAAGCAGCCAGCACAAAGTTCCTCAGACGTCTCCCTCAGCCCCCAGAAATGGCTGCTCCAGCTCCCTGGCCCAGCTGCCCATGTCAGATGGGAGCAGGCAAACAGGGAAAGGTCACTGGAGTGGCAGATGGGATCGGTGCTGGACTGGAAGCTCCAACACTCATTCCGTGTTAGGTGCTCACTGAGCTCAGTGCTGCAGACAGAGAGGCTCTGCTGAGCTGCAGGGCAGGCAGAAGTCACTCAGCAAGGACAGCTCAGATCACATAAACAAAGAAAACTACTTCAAAAACCTCAGAGGGAAATAAAAGTTTTGAACTGGGACTTACTAGGCCAAGTGCAAGGTCCTGTAACTGGGTCAGGGCAATCCCTGATCCAGGGATCCAGGGTGGGTGAGGAGTGGCTGAGAGCAGCCTGGAGGAGCAGGCCCTGGGGGTGTCAGTTGGTGCCAAACTACCCAGGAGCCACCAATGGTCCTGGAAGGCCAGAGCCAGCTGTGTGCTGGTTGCAGCCAGAGCAGGGACAGCAGCAGCACAGGGAGGGGATCCTGCCCCTCTGCTCTGCTCTGCTCAGACCTCACCTGCAGCACTGCCTCCAGCTCTGGGGCACCCAGCACAAGCTGGACCTGGAGTGCTGGAGAGGGTCCAGAGGAGGCCACCAGGATGATCAGAGGGCTGGAGAACCTCCCCTTTGGGGACAGGCTGGGAGAGTTGGGGTTGTTCAGCCTGGAGAAGAGAAGGTTGCAGGGAGACCTCAGAGCTGCATTTCAGGACCTGAAGGAGCTGCAGAACAGCTGGGGAGGGACTTTTGGCAAAGGTCTGGAGTGACAGGACAAGGGGGGACAGCTTGAAACTGGAAGCAGCTGGACTGAGATGAACCACGAGGAAGTAACTTCTGCCCAGGAGGGTGGTGAGGCATTGGCACAGGTTGCACAGGGAGGTTGTGGCTGCCCCCTCCCTGGAGGTGTTCAAGGCCAGGGTGGATGGGGCCTGGACCTAGCTGGGCTGGTGGGAGGTGTCCCTGCCCATGGCAGGGGGTTGGAATTGGATGGTCCTGAAGGTCCTTTCCAGCCCAAACCATTCTATGATTGCAGGCAGTACTTGCACAACTCTCTTGTCCCCCAAGCCCAGCAGCCCTGCACTGCAGCCCATACCCACTCTGCCACAGGAACACCTAAGTACTGGCACAATGCCTGAATCGAGCACTTTGGAGTCAAGGATCTCTGCCTGGCAGCATTTGCCCTTGGACATGGCAAGCTGCAGCTGAGCATTTCCCAAGGCAGTATTTTCTCCTGTCCACAGCATAGCCTAATTCAGAGGAGGCAGTTTTCAGGCCATTGAGGCTGATGTTCCTCCCCTCACAGGAGAAAGTCTGACTTTGGAGAGCAGCTGGGTGAGATCTCAGGTCTGTAAGAGCCTGGGTGCGTGGCCAGAGCACAGCCCTGCTCTGTGCCAGCCATGCCCAGGAGTCACCTGAGGACAGTCTCAGGTAAAGGTCACGCAGCAGTCCTGCCAGCTCATAAAGCCCATGGGAAGAGACAGAAGCTCAAGAGAACTGCTCTGAAGGAGCACTTTGCTCCAGTTCTCTCCTTAGGCTACACAACACAGCAGCTGTGGTGGGCACAGAGCCTGGCAGAGCCTCCCTGCCAGGTGCAGGGCACAGGGCTGCCTCTCCAGCAGCACTGGAGCTTCTCCCTCAGGAGCAGCCTGGCTCTGCTGCCGTGCCCTGGCTGAGGGCTCACAGCACTATAAGCACTTGGCTCTTCCCTCCAGCAAACCAGCAGGACACTCTCCACCCCCAGGGACACGCTGGGGCTCACAGCAGCCTGATCTAGAATCACAGGACACAGAACCATGGAACTGCAGAGCTCATGACCCCACCACTGCTAGACCACATCTGCAGGCTTTGAAACGCCCCCAGGGATGGGGACTCCACCACCTCCCGGGCAGCCTGGCACAGTGCCTGACAACCCTTGCTGGGAAAGGTTCCTTGTACTGAACCTGAACCTTTCCCGATGCAACTTGGTCCAGCACCTTGCTCCAGCCTCCTTCAGGGTAGCTGCAGGGAGAGATGAGGTCTCCCCTCAGCCTCCTCTCCTGAAGGTTGAACAACTCCAGGTCCCCAGACCCAGCTGGGGATGTCCCTGCTCACTGCAGGGGATCTGGGCTGGGGGACCTCTAGAGCTCCCTTCCCACCCGGTGCTTTCTATGCCCTATGACACGTCCCTCTGCAGGCTGCTCTAGGTGGACCCGTGTTAGCAGGGGGTTGCAGTAGGTGGTGTCCAGAGTTGCCTTCCAGCCCCCACCATGCTGTCAGTCTGTGACAGAGGGGCAGGATCAGCAGAGGGGTGGGAGTGGGGGAGGAGGCTTCAGCGCCAGACGCGAGCCAGCAACTCCCTGGTAACCAGCAGAGTGCTGAAGAAGCTGTCTGAAGGCAAACAGTGCCAGGGAGCTGTGACAGGTGGCTTCTCTGCTCTCCTCCTCACCCACTGCTGTCTGTTGTCTGTCCTCCTCTGTAACCATATGAGCAGAACTTTATTTTTAAGTCAAAAAATATTTTCAGTCCCTTTCCCATCCCAGCCTCCTGCTCCAGCAGATGGCTTCGTGTGCAAGGCAGAGCAGACTGCTTCCCAGAAGGGCATCCTCAGTGCTTTTGATAGGAACATGATCACAGAAGCATGGAATAGTAGGGTTGGAAGGAACCCCCAGAGATGATTGAGTCCAACCCCCTGCCGGAGCAGGGGCACCCAGGAACACATCCAGATGGGGCTTGAAGGCCTCCAGAGCAGGAGGCTCCACAGCCTCTCTGGGCAGCCTGCTCCAGGCTCCAGCACCCTCACACCAGAGAAATTTCTCCTCATGCTGAAGTGGAGCCTCCTGGTTTGCAGTTTGTGTCCTCTGCCCCTTGTCCTGTCACAGGACAGCACTGAACAGAGCCTGGTCCCTGCTGCTTGCCCTCCACACCTCAGCTGTTTAGGGACACTGATCAGACTCTCTGTGGGGCTGCTCCTCTCCAGGCTCTCAGCCTTTCACCACAGCAGAGCTCTTCCTGTTCCTCCATCATCCACTTTGTCCTGGAGTCTTGTAGGTTTACAGTTGTATCCCACCCTGCAGCAGTCCCCTGGGTGGTGAAGCTACCAAAGGCACAGCCAGAACTGCAGAGAGGCTTCCCACTGCCACGCTCAAGTGTGAGAAATCTTGAGAGACTTGACAGCAAAATGCCAGCTCCTGCGAAATCCTGAGGCTGTCAGCAAGGCTTGTAAGAGAAGAAGAGGTAAACAATCCCATGTGTGAAACAGGCTTCACTCAGGTCCTCCTGGCTCCTCTGCCTACTCCTAGCAAGCCTCTCGATTCCCTCACAGGTATCATCAAGTACTTGTGATGAAAAATACACCCAAGAATCGTTCTCCTGCAAGCACAGACTCCAACAAAACCCCTGCGGTGGGTCGGATCTGGTCGTGCAACTGACAGTAGGAGGTGGTGGAGTCCCATCCCTGGAGGGGCTGCAGAAAGGTGTGGCCACGGCACCCGGGGATGTGCTTTAACAGCCACGGTGGTGTTGGGTTGCTGGTTGGACTGGAGGAGCTCAGAGGGCTTCTCCAAGCCAAACAGTTCCACAGTTCTCTAAGACTTAAGCTTAACTATGCAGCCGAGATGTCAGCTAAACCCTTTCATGTGGTGAGTCTGCAGCCAGGTGAAAGCAGTGAGACGCGAGGTAAAAACTTTATCTGGATGCACAACGAACCAGAGTTGCCTCGGATTGAAAGGTCAAAGGGAGGTGCAGAGCTCAGGGATGACCTTCGCGGGCTCTGCTGGAGAGCGCTTGGTAAGGAAAAGCAGAAAGGAAGGGGTCAGGATGCAAAGCCAGCCCTGCAGAGCAGCTGCAGGGGTCTGCCAGGCAGGGTGCCAGGTATCCCACCAGCCCCCCTGCAGTGAACACCGAGCTCGGGCATTTACAGGCCCTGAGGCTCTCAGAGCATACTCAGCAGACTCTTCAGAAAGGCTTCCCAAGAAACAATTCAATCATTCTCAGCACACTACTTTGGCTCTTCTTCATTCAGACCAATTCCTTCAGCAAAATAAAGCAAACACTTCACTCTCTTCCCTCCTCCCTGCAGCTTTTATCCTTTCCTTTCCTTCCTTCTCTTCCAAACCTCCTCCTTCACCATCTTTAGCAAAAGCTAGAGGAAGGACAAGCTAATGAGAGCTTATTATGTTATTCTGCTATTGCCTTTCAAAGTTTCATTCCAGTCCCAAGAAGGAAACCTGCCCTGCTCTGAGCTGTTTCACCCCTGAGGTCAACAACCCCACAGGCTGGGAAAGGCAGGCTGGGAGGCAGAGCAGTGCCACAGCACGGAGCAGCTCTGCTCCCTTGCTCGGTGACTTCCGAACCACCGCATCTGGCACAGCCTCTTCTCTCAAATCCACACAGGACAGAGCTACAGACAGGCCAAGAGCCTCTTCTGCTGGGCCAGCTCTACTCATAGCTCCCAATAACCCAGATTTCAGCTCAGCCTTCCAGAAACCTCAGCAGCAGTCACAACCTTTCCACCACTGCCTGCTTTCATGAAAGCTGGAGGGTTCAGATGAGGACAAATCCAGCCTCACAAACCCTCACTGAGAGCCCTCACCCCTCTTTGGATCTCACAGACACCTGACTTCTTTTTTTAACTCATTCAAGAAGCTCCCCCCACATCCTTCACAGCAGCTCTAGATAGCACAGGCTATGGCAGGTACTAGACAGAACTGCTGCTTCTGCACCATGCAGCCACAGAACTGTTTGGGTTGGAATTGAGCTCCAAAGATCATTGAGCTCAACCTTCCAGCCAGCACCACCATGGCCCCAGGTGCCATGGCCACATATTTCTGGAACACCTCCAGGGATGGGGACTATTTCTTCCTTGCTAGGAATTGAAAGGGAAATGACCCTACCAAAGCTGTCTGCAGCTGCTGCTGCGAGGTGTAAGGGACATGAACGTGGCCATGTTCTGAGAGGTCACCCAATGCGACGGCATGAAGCCTCACCTGACCCAGACTAAGGATTCACACAACATCTTGTCCCAGAAAACTCCTACTGGTAGTCACAGAGTGGTAGGGGCTGGAGGGACCTCTGAAGATCAAGTCCAAGCCCAGATCATCAAGTTTAGCTCCCTGCAGAGTCAGAGAATGGCTCTGGTTGAAAAAGCCCGTTCAGCTCACCCAGCCCAGCCATGCTCTGACTCTGCCAAGGCTGGGGCTAAGCCATGGCCCTCAGCACCACAGCTCTGCCTCTGGGATACACCTCCAGGGGTTGAAAATGCAGCCTGTGCCAGGTTGTGAGAACCCTTTCAGTCAAATTTCCTCCCCTGGTGCACTTTCAGGCCCTTTGTACCTGCTGACATAGAGCAAAGCAGGGCAGGGCAGCATCCTAAAACCTGCACCAGGCACAGCTCAGCAGAGCCAGCACCATGCAAAGCTCTGCAAGCCTCTTCCCCCTTCAGCTGGAGCTGAGCAGAGCTGGTGTGACTCAGTCTCACAGTGCCCACCTGTGAGCTCTCGGGATGCCCTGGGCATGCTGGTACTGAGCCCCTTCCAACGGGACCTTCTCTTTTCCTGGCTGTGGGGTCACCTGGAAAAACAAAAGCTGCCTGTCTGAAATGGACAACTGCTTGGAGGTCAACTTTTCAAACAGCACCCCCGAGCTGACAGCACCAATCAAACTCTCTGAGGGTTTGGCTTCAGAGATCCTGTTGGGTTTTCAGTGGCACAGCAAACCAGCTGCAGACACTTTTGCTGCAGGATTTCCACAGCTGACCAACCTCCAGGCACCCCGAGCTGTAACAGCCAACAGCTTTGGCTTCTTGGCTCTGCCTTTCTGAAGCCCTTCCTGCCTGGCCTCAAGGAGAAGATACAAAGGAGTCCACAACAACCAACCAACCAGTCCTCAAGTGAGCTCTTATCTCCTGTTTGATGGACCTCAGCTCCTCTACAAAACTGACCGGGGCAAAGAAGACTGCAACCTTTACAGAGGAGTAGGCACTAGCAAGGAGGTCAATGTGCCCCAAAGTTAGGAATGCTGATGGGAAAGGCCAGAAGTGGGAATAAAGGCCAGAAATAACTGGAGTGAAATGTAAGAAATGTTAACTCAAACTGCAGAGTTAAGGGTGGATATATAAAGAATGTAGAGTTGAATATAACTGAAGTTAATATCTGTTAACTCTACCAAACTATGCATTTCTTACATTCCCCATCTGCATTCCCAACTTTTGCCCATATTTTTTCACAGTTTAAAGCTATTTCCTCCCCCCCTCCCCCCAGTTGATATGGCACCTGTCTTCAACTAAATACTACCACAGGGAGTTATTTACCATCGTTGATTTTTTTAGGCTTGGAAAACTAAAATGGGAGAACTCCAGAGAGAGCAGGATCAGAGCAAACAGACCTGACGGGTTCATATCTGGGGAGGAGCAAAACCCAACGCTTGGAGGAAGAAAGCTGATGAAAGCAACAACTTTCCCATCTCTGTGCATTGAAAAGTACCACTAAGGAAAACCACAATTAATGCCTAGGGCTGCCTGTACAGCAGACAGGCTGAATCATTTCTGTGCCTTCAAGCAGGGCGAGTGCAGTGCAGGTTTGCAGTTCGCTAACAGGTGCCACGCGTTTTGCATAGAAACAAAGGCAAAGTTGCCTGCAAAGAGGCTTGCAGTTGCAGTAATTGCTGTGACAGCCACGTTCAAGGCCATTCTTGACCCAAATCGAAAGGCCAAGAGCAGAGGCAGGCACGCTGGGCTTGTGCAGAGCTCAGGCTGCAGCCGTGTGACAGCCACAGCCACTGTGCGTGGGGGGCTCGGCGCAGGAGCTCCAGCACAGGAATGATGCAGAGAAGCACCCAGACAGGGCTGAATCCTCCCTCTTTAATCATATGCAGCGAGACAGAAGAAAACCCCTTAATTGGCAAGGATGGGAAAAGCAAACACGAATCCCTGTCAGAAGAGTTATTTGATCCCACATGGAGACACAACTCAGCTCTCCCTGGGAGTACGATTCACACGCTGCATGAGAACGCTGCTCTAGAAGCAAACCCCTTGGCGGCTGCTGCCCTCCCCTAAGAGCAGCAAAGCCACAGCCCAGCACTCTGCCACAGTCCGCTTCCTTTGCATACTGTAACATATGGTGAAACACACTCAGCTGGTCAGCACGTTCATGTTCTGCTCCCTACCACACTCAGCTGCCTGTAGATGCTAACACATGTGGTAAAATCCTATTTGTTGGTGAGTGGATTTCCATTCTGGTCACTGGATTTCTGCTTTGGTCGCTGCATTTCTGCTGAGCTCCACCTCTGGCTTGAGCTACAACTGAAACAAGCAAGCCAGCACCAAAAGCAATTCTAATGGGTATCTGAGGACCAAACCATTTTTTTTTTCCCCCTTTGGTGACCAAATAATTCCAATTCCTCTGAGCAGCCAAAAATAATTCTTTAGTTCTTCCACACAATTCTGCCCTGGACTGATGCCAGCTGCTGATTTTGCCTCCTCTCTTTCCCTGAACACGCTGCTGCTCTTTCATACACTGAACATTCCACTCGGCTCCAAAGCTCTGCCAACACCTAAATGCCTGCATATGTATTCAAGAATTCACAGACTGCACCGGGTTGGAAGGGACCCTCAGAGGTCATCTCGTCCAGGAACAGCTATAGAAAACGAGTCCCTGAAATAAAGAGAGCATGTGAGAGAAACCAGAACGAGCATGGAGGGTAACAAGGGAGAAAAAAAAAAAAGCCTCTGTGCATGCCTGTGGCCACAGCACGGCTTGAGAAAGGATCAGTCTAATTCTGTCTCCTCCCAACAAGTGAATCTGCAGCGATAAAGACATTTATTCAGAGCCAGACCTGTTAGCAGGGACGAGGAAGTGGCTGCTCACGTCCTTCGCTGCCTTGTCCCGGAGGGCGTTCAGCCGAGCGTGCATCGGCAGAAATTGCCCACACGACCCTCTTCATGCAGCAATAAATCCAGAGCAATCATGAGCAAGGCTGCTGGAGAGACGGATACCAAAGCGCGCCCAGACAAGCACGGTTTCGAAGCCTTCCCCTACCTTCTCCCTGCTGTTTGCAGAGCGCAGGCAGCGCTGCCAGGAAGCCGCACCAGGGTGGCTGCCGAGAGGTCTCATGTGGCGGCGTTCCCAGCTTCCCACCGCCTCCCTCCGCCTGCAGCCTCGGCACTGCCCAGAAAACCCACCCTGACGTGCACGGAACGGATCCTGCTCAGTCGGAGGCATGTGATAAGCAAGCTGCGGGCTGCCCCTCGTCCAGGCAGAGGCTGCCAGCAGCCCCATCTTACCGTGCCGCTGTGCCCCCGGGTCAGGTCGGGTTCACCTGCAGCTCTCGGCCATCTGCCCAGCAGCGCTGGGTGTTTGCGGCCAGGCCAGGCTGGTTCGGCAGCTGAATTCACAACATCTTTTCTGCACTAGCAAGCTGGAATGGCACGGCTGTACTACAGCTGGGAAAGGGGGAAATCCGCGGCAGAAAACAAAGAAATCCCTGCAGACAGGGAGCTCGGCGGAGCCAAAGCCCACAGGTGCGGGTGAGCGGCGCGGGCACGGCGCTGCCCTGCCCCGGCCGCGGCAGCAGGACCATGCTCTTTCCGAAAAGGGTTTTTTGGAAGGGCACAGGATGGACTTGCCTGTGGAGTTCCCAGGGAGGCAGAGTAGCCAGGCTCTGCAGCAGCGCTGCAGCCCAAGTAACCATGCGTGTGCTAGGCAGGGCGACTCGAACAGCCTCTGGAGAAGGCTCTGATCTGCAGCCGCCCCAGCGCCAGCCCCAGCCCAGCTGCTGCTGCTCAAGGCAGGGCAGCTAAGGGAAACAACCCTCCAGGATGCAAACGATCATCTCCAGTCACCTGCACCCCGGTCCTGAGGGAAATCAGCTCCTGCATGACAAAGGACACTGAAGCAATCTAGGGGCACCTGGAAAGCAGCTCTAGGGGTGCCAGGGCCAGGCCACTCCCAGCCCTAAGGAGTGGCAGCTAAGACCTATTGAGATGTCAGCTCTGAAGGGACAAAACAGGAGCTGGTAAGGATCAAACACAGTCATTGAGCTATGGGCACACACAACAGGAGCTGGTAAGGATCAAACACAGTCATTGAGTTATGGGCACACACAACAGGAGCTGGTAAAGATCAGGCACAGTCATTGAGCTATGGGCACACACAACAGGAGCTGGTAAAGATCAGGCACACCCTCAGCAAGTTTGCAGATGACACCAAGCTGTGTGGCACAGTCGACTTGCTAGAGGGCAGGGATGCCATCCAGAGGGACCTGGACAGCCTGGAGAGTTGGGCCCAGGCCAACCTGATGAAATTCAATAAGGCCAAGTGTAAGGTCCTGCACCTGGGTAGGCACAATCCCAAGCCCAAATACAGGCTGGGTGGTGAATGGCTGGAGAGCAGCCCTGAGGAAAAGGACCTTGGAGTCTGGGTTGATGAAAAGCTCAACATGAGTCTGCAGTGTGCACATGCAGCCCAGACAGCCAACCGAGTCCTAGGCTGCATCAAGAGAAGCGTGGCCAGCAGAGCAAGGGAGGTGATTCTGCCCCTTTACTCTGCTCTCGTCAGACCCCACCTGGAGTACTGTGTGCAGTTCTGGAACCCTCAGCACAGGAAGGACATGGAAGTGTTGGAG
>VWZE01005357.1:353611-376565 GCA_013396675.1 Eubucco bourcierii
ACAGTCATTGAGTTATGGGCACACACAACAGGAGCTGGTAAAGATCAGGCACAGTCATTGAGCTATGGGCACACACAACAGGAGCTGGTAAGGATCAAACACAGTCATTGAGTTATGGGCACACACAACAGGAGCTGGTAAGGATCAAACACAGTCATTGAGCTATGGGCACACACAATAGGAGCTGGTAAAGATCAGGCACAGATATTGAACTCTGGGCACACAAAACAGGAGGAGCTGGCAGTGAGCAACAGCCACCTGCTCTATGCTGGGAAGCCACTGCTGAGCCCAAGCAGGCTTGGGTGAATTAGGAGGGAAGAGAGGGCGGCAGGAGCAAACCTTCAGGGAGGGTTTCTCCAGAAGGGAGGCAGTGAAGCTTCTCTATCTCCTGCTCCTGCAGCAGCCCCTGCTGGTCTGTACTTCAGATGGCTCCTGGCTCCCCAGGACCTCCTGGGCTTGGGGGAGCCCTGCAAGACCACACTAGGGCAGGTGTCAGTAACACACACAAGGGAAAGCTTCAGGAGACAACTGACACAGCTCAGCTGAACGGTTACCTGCTGAGGAGGGGCAATGTAGGAGCAGGGCAGACACCCCAGGGAGGTCCAATGACCTCTGTCAGGAGTTCATGACAGAATGGTTTGGCTTGGCAAAGTCTTCTGAGCTCACCCAGCCCAATCATGCTCTGATTCTGCCAAGGCTGGGACTAAGCCATGGCACTCAGCACCACAGCTCTGCCTTTGGGAAACACCTCCAGGGATGGACATTCAGCCACCTCTCTGGGCAGCCTGTAGCTGGCTCTGAGAACCCTTTCAGGCAAGAAATTTCTTCTCACGACCAACCTAAACCTGCCCTGGGGCAACTTGAGGCCATTTCCTTTAGAATGGCTCAGGCTGAAAAGGAGCTCAGAGCTCATCCACTCCAGCCTCCCCACCATGCCTCAGCTACACTCAGCTGCTCAGGGCCTCATCCAGCCTGGCCTGCAACACCCCGAGGCAGGAAGCAGCCACAGCCTCCCTGGGCAGCCTGTGCCAGACTCTCACCACCCTCACACTCAACAACTTCTTCCTCAGCTCCACTCTCACCCTGCTCTGCCTCAACTCCAAACCATTGCCCCTTAGCCTGTCTCAGACCCCCTCAGCACAAGTCCCTCTGCAGCCTTCCTGCAGGATCCCTTCAGGCACTGGCAGGCAGCTCTCAGGTCCCACTGGAGCCTTCTGGTTCCTGGGGAGCTGCTCAGCACCCAACACCCCAAAGGCTTTTGCTCCCAACCCACTCTGCACCCAGCCTGGATCTGTGCTTGAGGCTGGCCCAACCCAGCTGCAGGACCTTGCACTGTGAACCTCAAGCAGTTGGCACTGGCCTTCTTCTCAGGCCTGTCAAGATCCTTCTGGCTGGCAACCCCCAGGGAAGAATCCCTGCAAACCCTTCATTCCTGAGCACCAGACTCACTCCAGCTGCCCAGCCAGGGACACAGCTCAATGAGATTCCAGCTCAAAGTCATCCACAGCAAAAAGCCTTCTGCAAATGAATCAAACCTGAAGACAAAAGGATGAGCTCAGCTCAGCTCTTGCTCAGGTGCCAAGATGTCATGGGCACACTCTCTGATTTGCAGGCACTGGGTTTCAGCTCCCCTCTGCTTTCCCTTTGAGGTGCACACATGAAAGGCTTTGCTGTTTGCCTTGGGTTTTTTTTTTTTTTTTTATTTCTCTTTCTACATTGCAGTGGGTAAAGATAAAAAAGTCTCAGGTTTTCTAATTAGGAGAAGACTTACAGACCAAAATGTAGGATATTTGGGTTAGAAACAGGTATCAAACCAAAGCAACCTGCACGTTCCTAGGATGCAGAGAAGAAGCAGGAATAGGCTGCATGTTCAAGGGGCAGAGGACACAAACTGGAACCCTGGAGGCTCCACCTCAACATGAGGAGAAACTTGTTTGGTGTGAGGGTGCTGGAGCCTGGAGCAGGCTGCCCAGAGAGGCTGTGGAGTCTCCTGCTCTGGAGAGCTTCCAAACTCACCTGGATGTGTTCCTGTGTGAGCTGCCCTGGGTGACACTGCTCTGGCAGGGGGGTTGGACTCAGTGATCTCCAGAGGTCTCTTCCAAGCCCTCCATTCTGAGTCTATGTTTACAGTCCCCACCTTGCAGAATCTCTGCCCACTCTGCTCTGTTGCACTGTGGCTCTTCCTCTGAGCCACCCATTCAGTCTTTGGGGCTTTTGCTTTCTGCTGAGTTTGGCACACGATGGAGAAGGTGAATTTGTGTTCTGGGAATGGGGGAGCAAGCCTCTGCAGTTGGGAACTCTGCTGACAACTCTGCACAACAGACAGGTGAAAAACTTCAGCTCTCCAGCACTGTCAAGCTGCCTCTATCCCCCTTCAGACACCTGAGGGACAAGGATGTTGGTCTCCTCTCCCTAGGAACAAGGGACAGGAGAGGTAATGGCCTCAGGCTGCAGCAGGGTAGGTTTAGGCTGGACATGAGAAGAAACTTCTTGACTGAAACAGTTCTCAGAGCCTGGCACAGGCTGCCCAGGGAGGTGGCTGAATGCCCATCCCTGGAGGTGTTTCCAGAGGCAGAGCTGTGGTGCTGAGTGCCATGGCTTGGCCCCAGCCCTGGCAGAATCACAGCATGGTTGGGCTGGGTGAGCTGAAAGGGCTTTGCCAACCTCAATCATCCTGTGACTGAAGAAATTACTGCCAAAGCCTGAAAGAGAACCCTCAGGGCACAGCTGATCCAGTACTGACATGATCAGCTGCTGTGCAAACCATCTCCTCAGGGCTGCAGGGCCCAGTGCAGGAGCTCTGCCCTGCAGTCACCCAAGCCTTTGTTCCTCAGTACCTGCAGTGGCCCAGGGTGATGGGCAGCAGGAGAGCAGAGCCCAGCCCAGCCTGCTGCTGTGCTGAGCCAACAAGAGCAGAGCTGCACAACGATTCACCTGCTCTTTGGATGAACACAAAGTGTTGAAGGTGGGTCCCCAGCCCACTCAGAGCAGAGCTGCTGTGCCCTGGCTGTGCTCACTGAAGGGCACCTCAGGCCAGAAGCTGATGAAGCTCTAAGCTGAGCAACTTATCCATGTACCCAGCACAGCCCAGGCAAGAAATGGAAAGCACCTGGGAAGGGGCAGCTGCTGGAGACAGAAAACTTCAGAAAGGACAAGAGAAAACCTTTCCTTTCATGCCACATAACCCACCTCCAGAAACCACAGGCACATATCAGGGTACCCTAGAATGGGTTGGCCTGGAAGTGCCCTCTGAGAGCATCCAGCCCAGCTCCACCATGGGCACTGAACCATGGCCCCAGTGCCATGGCCCCAGCTTTCTGGAACACCTGCAGGCATGGGGACTCCACCACCTGACCAATCCTGCACCAAAGAAATTTTTGCTCATCTCCAACCTAACCCTCCCCTGGCACAACCTGAGGCCATTTCCCCTCCTGTCACTTGTTCCCAGGGAGCAGAGCCCAACCCCAGCTGGCTGCAGCCTCCTCTCAGGGAGCTGCAGAGAGCAATGAGCTCTGCCCTCAGCCTCCTCTTCTCCACACTAAACACCCCCAGGGCCCTCAGCTGCTCCTCCCCAGCCCTATTCTCCAGACCCCTCCTCAGCTTCTTTGCCCTTCTCTGGATCTCCTCCAGACCCTTAATGTCCTCCTTGCAGTGAGAGCCCCAAAGCTGACCCCAGCACTGCAGCTGTGGCCTCCCCAGTGCTGAGGGCAGGAGGACAACCACTTTTACTCTGTGGCTCACAGAGGACTCCTCAGCGTGATCAGCAGCAGAGGCTGCAGCAGCATTCCCAGAGATCCAGGATCATCTCCTGCCCTGTCCCTGCACACTCATTCATTCTCTCCCCCTTTTCCCTCCCTGCCAGCTGCAGGTGCCCTCACAAAACCCATGCAGCAGCCTTTGCACCCCCAGCATTCTGAGGCTGGTGCAGGGTCACAGCACTGCCATGTCCCAAGCCACTCTGATGCCAGTGAAGAAGGTACAGAGGCTCAAGACAGGGCACAAGGCAGGGAGCAGGAGAGCTGCAGGTGGGATCCTGCACCAGGCTTTTCCAGCTCTGGGAAGGACAATCCAGGGTTCAAGTCTGGGGCACTCTTTGCTAAGATTTCAGATTTCAAGGGGTTCAGGTTTGTGATTTGCTTCCACTAAATGAGTTCTTCAGCCTCTGTTACACAGAATCATGGAAGGAAGGGGTTGGAAGGGACCTCTGGAGATCACCGAGTCCAAAGCTCCTGCCAGAGCAGGGCACCCACAGCAGGCTGCACAGGAACAAGTCCAGGCAGGTTTTGAAAGCCTCCAGAGCAGGAGACTGCACAAATCTCTGGGCAGCCTGCTCCAGGGCTCCAGCACCCTCACACCAAACAGCTTTCTCCTTAAGCTCAAGTGACACCTCCTGGGTTCCAGTCTGTGCCCATTGCTCCTGGGCACCACTGACAAGTGCCCAGCCCCAGCCTCCTGCCCCCACCCTTTAGCTCTTGCTGAGCATTGCTCAGATCCCCTCTGGGGCTGCTCTGCTCCAGGCTCTCAGCCTTTGCTCCTCACAGAACTGCTCCAGGCCCCTCAGCAGCTTTGTAGCCTCTGCTGGGCTCTCTCCAGTAATTCCCTGTCCTTGAACCAGGGAGCCCAGAACTGGACTCAGTATTGCAGGTGAACAGAGGGGCAGCAGAACCTCCCTTGCCCTGCTGGCCACACTCTCCTTGATGCAGCCCAGGATGCCCTTGGCCTTCTCTGCCACAAGGGCACATTGCTGGCTCATGGCCATCCTGCTGCCCTCCAGCACTGCCAGGCCTTTTGCCCAGAGCTGTGCCCCCAGCCTGTGCTGCTCCCTGGGCTGTTCTTCCCCAGCTGCAGGACCCTACCCTTGTCCTTAGTGAATCTCATTTGGGTTTCCCCACCCAGCTGCCCAGCCCTGCAGGCTCACAGTGATGGCAGCACAGCCTGGGGGGTGCCAGCCACTGCTCCCACTTTGGCACCATCAGCAAAGTGGCTCAGGCTCCACTCTGTCCCTGCACCCAGGTCACTGATGGACAGGTTGAACAGAGCTGCACCCAGTCCTGACCCCTGGGGACACCACTGGGCTAGCACAAAATCTTGCTTTAGCAAAGTCCACACAGGAATGAAGGAGGTACCCACAACAGAACCATTAACACACACACAGATAATGAATAAGCAACAAACCCACTCCAACAACCCCAAAATGCCCAGAGCCCAACTCCAGCCACCACAGCTTCCATCTGAAGGGCCAGCAGCATTCTCTGAACCACTATTACACACCTGGCATGCTCCAGAGCCTGCAAAGCCTCCCTGAGCAGCCCAGGATGACAATGTGAGCTTGGCAGGAGGCCAACCAGCACAGCAAGATGAAAATATGATGACTGCAGCTCCTGTGCTTGAAGGAAAAGCATGAAACCAGAGCCCACCGAGCTGGGCAAAGGCAGGGTGGGGACCTGAGCAGCTGCACTGCAAAATGTGGTGAAGGGACTAGGGACAGGAGGAGAGGAAATGGCCTCAGGTTGTGCTAGGGGAGGGTTAGGTTGGAGATTAAGAAAAATTTCTTTGCTGCAAGAGTGGTCAGGGATTGGCACAGGCTGCCCAGGGAGGTGGTGGAGTCCTCTCCCATGCCTGGAGGTGTTCCAGAAAGCTGTGGCCATGGTGGGGTTGGGTTGCTGGTTGGGCTGGATGGTCTCAGAGGGCTCTTCCAGCCATGACAGAGCATCTCCAGAGCAGAGCCACTCCTGGAGCCTCCATGAAGGCCTCTGCACTGAGCACAGCAGGGCCAGAACTGCTCCTTCACAAGCAGCTTCCAGACTCCAGCCTCAGCAGGCTTTAGACTTTGGTTTTGATCAAAAGCCTAAAGAAACCAGAACCCATCCAAGAAACACATGGGGCAGGACAAAGCCTCTTTGTGCTCCAGAGCAAAGCAACAAGGGCTAAGCTGTGTGAGTTCATTTTCTGTTCCAAGGCCACCTTCACTTCCTAGTCCTGCAGCCCCTGGGACCTTGCCCTGAGGCTCAGGTGTTCAATGAGCTGCCCAAAGCAGGGGCACTGCCTGCCAGCAACAGGAGTGGTGTTTGACTGCAGCTGAGCTCCGAGGGCAGCAGCCCTGGCAAACCTGATCTATTCCCATAGCACAACTGGAGACACATTGTACTCTGCTCCCAGGCTGGCAGACTCCAATGAGAGCATTTCTGTGCTGTCACTTTAATGCCTTTCACTCAGCAGAACAACCTTAGGGCTTGAAAGTTTCCCTGTTAAGCTCTTGCCTTGGCTTAACATCAGCACCAACGATCAGTGTTAAAAACTTGAGCTGCAGTCAGGTTTAAGGCATGGTGACAATTCCATAAGGAGGTCATCCTTGCTCCTGCCCTCCACATCTTCCTTCCAAGCCATTTCCCCCACTGTCACCTCTGGAGATGTGTCTCTATCATAGAATTACAGAATCACAGAATCATAGAGTCATAGAATGGGAAGGTTGGAAGGGACCTCAAGGATCAGCCAGTTCCAACCCCCTGCCATAGGCAGGGACACCTCCCACTAGCACAGGTCACTCAAGGCCTCCTCCAACCTGGCCTTGAACACCTCCAGGGAGGGAGCAGCCACAACCTCCCTGGGCAACCTGTGCCAGTGCCTCACCACCCTCACTGTATCATGAAGATATGCTCTTAAAATACCCCTTAAAAAGAAGTGATTATGCTTGATAAGCCACAGAGTCACAGACTGCATTGGGTTGGAAGAGATTCTCAAAGGTCTAGATCAGGCTGCCCAGGGTCACATCAATTCTAACCTTGGATGTCCCCAGGACCTCCCTGGGACATCTGTCCCAGTGTCTCCCAAACTCACTGTGCAGAACTTCTTCCTGATGTCCAGCCCATATCTGCCCTGCTCCAGCTCCAAACCATTGCCCCAGAGCTGAGCTACAACTGCTGGCAAAGGAGCACTGACCATGGAACACCTGCAGAGTTGGAGAGGCTCCAGAGTTCCCTCAGACCAGAGCCACAGCACAGACTGCAGAGGAGACTGCTGTGATTCACTGCGCTGCAGGGGCACAGAGATCCCACCAGGGAAGTGCTTGGGGAGCACAACCTCAGTGCTGCTTCAGCTCAACCCTGGCAGCTCGCTCAAGGCCCCAGCCAAAGCTGCCTTTCAGCACTGCCAGCCTTGGAGCCTCCACAGATTCTTGTGGACCACTGCCTTGCCACCCTCACGGGCAGGAATTGCCTCCTCATGGCTCATCTCAAACAAGCTCCTTCCAGTCTGAAGCCACCACCCCTCACCCTGTCACTCCAGGCCTTTGTGGCCCAGCACTTGCCTCCCGCACCCTGCCTGTGCTCCTCCTGCCTCTGGCAGATCTTCCTCCACCAGACACTTCCTTCTCCCCTCAGCACAGTCTGCACAGCACAGGCTGTGTGCAAGGCTCCTGTTCCCTCATTCTTCTCTCTTGAATGGAAGCTGTTCAGCAGCAGAGAGCCCAGCAGGAAAACAGCCCCGGAGCACAGCCATGAGACACGGCCGTGCCCTGGGGCATCAATGGGGCAGCTGTCTCTGCTCTGCCTGGACAATGTGGCCTTGCAAAACAAGTGAGAGGGAGCTGGGATGCTGCTTCCCAATGCTTCCAGCCTCTGGAGACCTTCTCTTCAGACCTCCAGGCAGCCCTCTCCCAGCAAGGAAATGAAGCTTGAGAGTCAGTTACCACCCAGCACACACCCCAAAGAAAGGAACCAGGACAGCTGTGACTGCTGCCACCCTTCTCAGCTGCTGCAAGGAGCTGCCACCTCAGATGGGTTTTGTCTGTAACAGCATCAAACATCTCCTCTGTTCTTGACACAGAATCTCAGGATGCCAGCTTGGAAGGGATGCCAAGAACCACCTGCTCCAACCTTCCTAGGTGACAGTGGAGTCTGAGAGCTCCAACCCACTTTGACACTGCACCTTTGGCTGAGCAGACAAAACGACCTCCGGAGGGCCTTTCTGACCCAAACAATCCTTTCCTCCCTGGGATGCCAGCTGCCTACAGGAGCTGTTTCGTTGCACACTTAGGAGCTGCTGCTGCAATTCAAGGCAGGGCTGCCCGAGCCCTGACGAGAGCACTGCAAACAAAACCTCCTCACGCCGAGGACTGACAATAGCAAACAACTTCCCGAGCACATAAAAACCACAGCGAGAAAAGCTGCGGCGAGAGGCAGGGCTCTGAAGCGTGAGAGCCAAGACAAAGAGAGGAGGAAAGGGCAGAGATGGCACCAAGGGAGGCAGGGATGGTATAAAAGGTGCCCTCAGCGCCACTGTGCGCAGCAGCTTGCAGCTACCATTAGAGCTCCAGGAGAGATAATTGAAGCCTCACAAAAGGCTCTGAAACCCAGACAGCAATCACGAGAGGAAGAAAGGGGTCAGCACATCACAGAGCCCTGCAAGGGCCTTAAGATCATCCAAACACCTCCAACCAGAGCAGGCTGCCCAGGGCCACATCCAGTCTGGTCTTGAATGTCCCCCAGGACAGGGCTTTGACCACCTCCCTGGGCAGCCTGTGCCAGTGCCTCCCACCCTCACTGTGCAGAGCTTCCTCCTGCTGTCCAACCTAACTCTGCCCTGCTCCAGTTCCAAACCACTGCCCTCAGCCTGTCCCCACAGGCCCTTCTGAACAGTCCCTCCCCAGCAAATGAGAGCAAAAAGTCCCTGTGGCCTCACTGGAAACCCTGCACAGAAGACTCACTGTGTAAGGTGAAAGTGTTCCAAGTAGAGTGGGAATGGGAACTAAATTCACCAGGTGCTGCAGGAGAAGAGTGGCTGTCAGGCAGTGCCAGCAGCTGAGGAATCCTGAAGAGGGCACAGGGCAGGCAGCTCCATCCCCATCACTTGCTTTTCATGAGCACTGTTGAGCAGTTTGTCAGCCCCAGAGACTGCAGCCAGAGCTTGCATCCTGCAGAAGCACCAAGCCATCTCTCCTCCCATGCAAACACTCTGCTCCAGTTTTCCTTCCCTTTCCCCTCCTTCCTTGGCTCCAGGCTGTCCTACAGTGGATGTGCCAGCAGCCCTAGAGACTGGGTGGACTTCTAAGAGACAGCTCAGAGCAGCAACAGGAATTCTTCTCTTCCCTTCCTTCACAGCAGGCTCCGAGGCAGAGAACTCCTAGCTGCAGTAGGTGACCCAACACAAAGCCATGACTAGGCTGGAGCTCTGCCAGCAGAAGTTGTCCTGTTCCACAAAATCATCCCTAGAAAGACTTTCCATGAGCAATAAACCCAACCACCAGAATGCCACCCCTGGAGGAGAGCCCTGGGCCTGTCATGGCTCTGACACCACTGAGAGTGCACAAACTCTCCTGACAGCCACCTCCAGATGGCTGCCATTTGTCCCCTCCTCCAGCATCTGCTCTGCTGCCCAGACAGGCTTCACTTCTTCAAATCTTGGAGGGGAAAGTAACAAATCATAGAATCATGAAGGTTGGAAAAGCCCTCTGAGACCATCCAGCCCAACCAGCAACCCAACCCCACCATGGCTGCCAAACCATGGCCCCAGGTGCCATGGCCACACTTTTCTGGAACCCCTCCAGGCATGGGGACTCCACCTCCTCCCTGGGCAGCCTGGGACAGTGCCTGAGTACCCTTTATGGGAATAAATTTTATCTTAATACCCAACCTGAACCTGCCCTGGCACAGTTTTGGGCATCTTTTTCTTGCCCATGCCTGTGCAGTGGGAGTGAACATCCTTTAGCCTCCTCTCTTAAACACATGAATTAGCAACAATTTTGGTTTAGTGCACAATTAATTAGGGCCCAGTTCTGCAGCCTGAGTCTGAGCGAGCAGGAGCCTCAGGGTGCCAGTTTTGAGCATAATGAGCTCAACTCTTTGAACTCTTCTGATGAAGAAGTTTGGTGTGCTCAGGGCAGAGCTTCAGAGAGGAGTCTGCAGGATGCAGGTTGGAGCTGGATGGTCTCTGAGGTCCCTTCCAAGCCACAGCAGTCTGTGTTGTGCTGCTGTGACAAGATGAGGCAGGAGCATGCAGGGGGCAGTGCCACACAAATGCCAGGTCACACGGAGCAGGTTCCACCCTAAAGGGCAAGCCCTGTGTAACCCTGGAGGAAAACACATGGGGCACAGCCTCAGGCTGCTCTGGTCTGCTGGTTTGAGGCTAATTGGAAAATTTAAATGAGAGAAATTAGATCATTGGCCACTGGAGGGGACCTTCAAAAGCCACCCAGTGCAAACACTCAGCACAAAGCAGGGACACTTTCAGCTACACCAGGCTGCTCAGAGCCCCAGACAACCTGACCTTGGGGCATCTCCCACCTCTCTGGGCAACATGGGCCAGCATCTCACCAGCCCCTTCTCTGGTATGCAGCTGAAGGCTGTGGTGCAGGGCATGAGATCTCCTCGGGGGCTGAGGTCTCTGCAGTGCCTCAGAGCACTCCTGGCAGGCCACAAGTGCAGCTGTGTGGTTCTGCAGTGACACAGAGGATGTGAGTCATGGAGCCTAAGACCCACAGCTGACACTCAGAAGGCGGCCAAGAAGCAGACTCAGACCTTCCCCCGAGCATCTCCAAGCCCATCTCTGTCCACTGGCAGAAGACAAGGCAACCACATGTGTCCTTGTTTGCCTTTCTTGCCAAGGGCCCCCCTCAAAACCTTCTGACAGAAGGAAGGCAGCCCTGGCATCCTTCCAGACTTCAGATGTGCCAGAACCTTCTGTCACAGCACCAACTTCCATGTTTTTTGCTCAGAACCAGGACCTTGCTGAGTCTCACCACTTGGTCAAGGCTCCCACTCTGAACCCCTTGTCTCAATGCCCACATGAAATGCCTGGCTCAGTACCCTCTGCACGGCACAGACACCTCTTCTTGAGCTGTAAAATGTCTACAGGAGTGCTCAGCTGGCATCACACTTATGGAATTGCTTTGGCCCTTTGAGATCACCAAGCCCTGCTCTGCCAAGGCTGGGGCTGAGCCATGGCCTCAGCACCACAGCTCTGCCTCTGGGAAACACCTCCAGGGATGGGCATTCAGCCACCTCCCTGGGTAGCCTGTGCCAGGCTGTGAGAGGCCTTTCAGTGAAGAAGTTTCTTCTCACTTCCAACCTAACCCTGCCCTGGGGCAACCTGAGGCCATTTCCTCTCCTCCTGTCACTTGCTCCTAGGGAGCAGAGCCCAAGCCCAGCTGGCTGCAGCCTCCTCAAGCAGTTGCTCCACACTCACTCCCAAAGCCAACCCCACTGCCTGCCCACTGCTGTGCCCTGCTCTGCCTAGCTCCAGGCCCCTTGGAAGGCCAGGCAGGTTGGGCACAGCACATCATCTTCTCTGGGTGCTGCCCAGCCCTGCTGCCAGCCAGGCACAGCACAATGCCCCTGGCCACAGCACGCACAACCAACTGCAGGGAAAGCTGAGCCCTGCTCCACGTGCTGTGCTCTGGAATTCTGTGTCTGTAACAAACATCCTGTGTCTGTCTGGGTCACTCTGCACAGGAGGAGCCAAGAGAGGTCCCAGCTTTTTCTTCCTTTCTTTTTGTTTTAAGGAGTTTCATTCCCCTCCAAAACAAGCAAAGCTGCTGCCATGAAAGACCTCCAACACCCAAAGAAGCTAAGGCACAGTAAGAGTCATCATGGCTTGGACAACTGCAACAGGAACCCTTCTCTGCACAGAGGAGCTGAAAAACTTCNCCAACCTAACCCTGCCCTGGGGCAACCTGAGGCCATTTCCTCTCCTCCTGTCACTTGCTCCTAGGGAGCAGAGCCCAAGCCCAGCTGGCTGCAGCCTCCTCAAGCAGTTGCTCCACACTCACTCCCAAAGCCAACCCCACTGCCTGCCCACTGCTGTGCCCTGCTCTGCCTAGCTCCAGGCCCCTTGGAAGGCCAGGCAGGTTGGGCACAGCACATCATCTTCTCTGGGTGCTGCCCAGCCCTGCTGCCAGCCAGGCACAGCACAATGCCCCTGGCCACAGCACGCACAACCAACTGCAGGGAAAGCTGAGCCCTGCTCCACGTGCTGTGCTCTGGAATTCTGTGTCTGTAACAAACATCCTGTGTCTGTCTGGGTCACTCTGCACAGGAGGAGCCAAGAGAGGTCCCAGCTTTTTCTTCCTTTCTTTTTGTTTTAAGGAGTTTCATTCCCCTCCAAAACAAGCAAAGCTGCTGCCATGAAAGACCTCCAACACCCAAAGAAGCTAAGGCACAGTAAGAGTCATCATGGCTTGGACAACTGCAACAGGAACCCTTCTCTGCACAGAGGAGCTGAAAAACTTCTTCACTATTCCTGCTCACTATCTGTAAAACTGCAGTAGGACCTAGCAGGGACAAAGCAGAGTAGCTTGGAGAGCATTTTCAGGCTGAGCCTGGAGAGGGCTTCAGGGAGACCTCAGAGCAGCCTCCAGGTTTGGAAAGAGGCCTCCAGGAGATCTGGAGAGGGACTTCTGGCAAAGGCCTGGAGTGACAGGACGAGACGTGATAGCTTCAGGCTGGAATGAGCTGGACCAAGGTAACTCAGGAGGAAGCAATTCCTGCCCAGGAGGTGCTGAGGCACTGGGACAGGTCACCCAGAGCACCTGGGAGGGGGTGCCAAGCCTGAAGGTGTTCAAGGCCAGGCTGGATGAGGCCCGGAGCAAGCTGGGCTGGTGGGAGGTGTCCCTGCCCATGGCAGGGGGCTGGGACTGGATGACCTTTAAGGTCCCTTCCAAGCCAGCCCAGTCTGTGATTTCCAAGTCTGTCTGTTTAGAAGGCCAATTAAAGCTGAAAGCCATCAAGCCATCAAGCCACACTGCCAGGAGCTGCCAGCCCCACCAGCCCCCTTCTCCCCATGCTCTCTGCACTCAAGACCTGAGCTCCCACCCCAGCTGTGTTCCCCTGCCCCCAGCTGCTGCTTCAGTAACTGGCAGGGACTTCAGCAGCATCCCTGTCAGAGACAGGGGAACAAAACCACCTGGAGAACAAACAAAGGAGAAGGTAGCTAAATGGTGAGCACAGAGAGCCACCCTGAGCCCTGCTGGGAGTGAGTGCAGGCACGAAGCAGGCAAAGCCAAACCACCAAAGAAGAGATTTCATCTGTGCCCGTGCTCACACTGGCACTGCACCTGGGCAGCAGTGCAGCTGCTGGCACCATGCTGGGGGGGAGAGAAAGTCACTGAAATGAAGCAAAAAACTTACTACAGAGAAACAAAAAACAAACACAACTAAAAAAATAAACTAAACGAAAAATAAACAAACCTAGCCAAAAAGAAACAACTACTGGAAAGAAATGAGCAAGAAAGAACCAAACAAAGGAAAGGGACTAAGAAGAACCCAAACCACTAAAAAGAACCTAGAGACTTTTTCTAGCAAGCAGTAAGAGCACAACTGACTCCAAAAGACACAGAAGAGGCCTGACAAGCAGTCCCCTGGGGCTCAGGGGAATGTGTGTGGCTGGCTGCCAGACAGCAGACTAACAGCCACCAAAACCCAAGGGGATGCCAAAGCCAGCATGGGAAAAGCTGGGCCCGGGCAGAAAGTGTCAGCTGCTGATGGAGACTAAACCAGGGGACACTCAGGAAGCTCTCTCTGAAATGTGAGGCACTGGAACAGGTTGCCCAGGGAGGTTGTGGATGCTCCCTCCCTGGATGTGTTCAAGGCCAGGTTGGACGAGGCCTTGAGTGACCTGTGCTAGTGGGAGGTGTCCCTGCCTATGGCAGGGGGTTGGAACTAGATGATCCTTGAGGTCCCTTCCAACCTTACCATTCTATGATTCTATGAAATTCAGCTTCTCTGAGCTGCTCTCCAAATGCAGGGAGCAAAAAGTGCTTCAGGTGGGAGTGAGGAGACAGTAAGGAGGGCAAGGGAAGGGAGCAGAGAGGAGGGCAGAAAAGAAAATAAAGGTAAGAGAAAGAAACTGACCCTAACCAGACATCCCAGGCTCTGCAGCACCTCTTGCAGCACACTGGGGCCAGCAGAGCCTTCCAGCTCTCCCAGCTGCAGGGCGTATCTGACCTCATGAACCACAGCAACTGACTCCCTCCAACAAATTCCTTCGCTTGCATTTTCAAGCCAGAGAGCACAAAACAAACTCCAGAGCAGCAGGAAGCCAGCCTCAGGTAGAGTTCCAGGATCACCAGGGCCACAGCTTTGCCGGAGCTGAGATTCGGTGGGGGAAGAGAAAAACGCAGTGAAACAAACCAGTGCTGAGTGCAGCTGGGGGGAAATTAAAGGCCACTGGTGCCAAGAAATTTCTTCTGCAGTCACTGAAAGACTCACAGAATGGCTCAGAATGGGAGGGACCTCATGGCTCAAGCACTCCAACCTCCTGCCATGCCCAGGGACACCTCTCAGCTACACTCAGCTGCTCAAGGCCTCATCCAGCCTGGCCTGCAACACCCCCAGGCAGGAGGCAGCCACAGCCTCCCTGGGCAGCCTGTGCCAGACTCTCACCACCCTCACACTCAACAACTTCTCCCTCAGCTCCACTCTCACCCTGCTCTGCCTCAGCTCCAAACCATTGCCCCTTGGCCTGTCTCAGACCCCCTCAGCACAAGTCCCTCTGCAGCCTTCCTGCAGGATCCCTTCAGGCACTGGCAGGCAGCTCTCAGGTTCCCCTGGAGCCTTCTCCTCTGCATGCTGCACACCCCCAGCTCCCTCAGCCTGTGCTCACAGCAGAGCTGCTGCAGCCCTGGGAGCATCTTTGTGGCCTCCTCTGGCCTTGCCCCAAGAGCTCTGTGTCTGTATGGAGGACATCTCCTGGTGGCTGTGCAGTGCCAGACCGAGGAGCAGCTCTCACCCAAGGCCAGGCCCTGCTCAGCATGTGGCAGCAGCACAACTGTCCTGACTTGGGCAGCAGAGACAGCTCCTAGAGGAGCTTCACTTGGATTTCTCAGCACTGAGGAGCACCTGGATCCATGGCACGTGGGTTAGTGGCCATGGGGGAGTTGAGCTGATGGTTGGACTGGATGATCTCAGGGGGCAAGTCTATGATTTCATGGCTTAATGGCCACAGTAGTCTTAGGCTGATGCTTGGACACAGTCTTAGAGGTCTTTCCCAAGCCAGCTGACTCTGTGATGGTATGATCCCACAAGACACTCACCTCAGGTTCAGCAGCTCTCTCAGGACAGTGCACACACAGCTAATGCCACCTGCCACCTGCCGTGGTGCCAGTGCCCTGCTCTCTTGGTGTTTTCCAGCATGGTTGGGTTGGATGACCTCAGGGGGCTTTTCCAAGCCAAACAACTCTACCATTCCATGATTCACCCTCCAGTTTCCAGCAGCATTCCTTCTCCAGCTGCTGTCAACATCTCACAGTATTTAACCCACAATATTTAAAGAAGTTGGAGGGAGGAGGATCTCAGCAGCTGACAGAACAAAAGGAGGCCTGGCAGTGCTGTGACTCAGGAGTGCCTGAGCAGAGAGCTGTGCTGGGAGGGAAGAGCAACAACTTGCAAAGGAGCTGCGAGGCAGCAACAACTTCCTCAGGTGCTGAGTGGCTCACACTGGCACCCTGTGCCCATCAGAGCCATCCTGCTGAGGCAAACAGGCACAGCCTAGAGCTCCTTCTCTCGTCTGCTCCAAACAAATAGCAAACGATGTGAGCTGGCTCAGAGCCTTGATGATGGGATGGGATCTGCAAATGGATGGTTGTCAGGGATGTTGTGACACAGCAGAGGAGGCAGCACACGTGCAGAGCTCCTCGGGAAAGCAGGCAGGACTCGTTTTCTGTGATTGCTTCCAGCAGAACTAAAGTCACCTGCCTGGTGGTTGTGTGGCAGGGGATCTCAGAGCTGCATTTCAGTGCCTGCAGGGGACCTCCAGGAGAGCTGGGGAGGGACTGTCCAGAAAAGGCCTGTGGGGACAGGCCAAGGGCAATGGTTTGGAGCAGGAGCAGGGCAGAGTTAGGTTGGACAGCAGGAGGAAGCTCTGCACAGTGAGGGTGGGAGGCACTGGCACAGGCTGCCCAGGGAGGTGGTTGAGGCTCATCCCTGGAGACATTCCAGACTGGAGACTTGATGTGGCCCTGGGCAGCCTGCTCTGGTTGGAGGTGTCCCTGTGACTCCAAGGGTCGGAC
Source organism: Eubucco bourcierii (assembly GCA_013396675.1). Taxonomy (NCBI): domain Eukaryota; kingdom Metazoa; phylum Chordata; class Aves; order Piciformes; family Ramphastidae; genus Eubucco; species Eubucco bourcierii. The sequence continues at coordinate 369,612 of VWZE01005357.1, forward strand.
TTGGAGGGTCCCTTCCAGCCCAAGCCAGGCAGCTGCCAAGAGCCCTTGTTGGAGGGGGGTGGTTAGGGAGACAAGAAGGACAAGATGAAATCTCTGCAGGCTTCCCTCACAAGTGTCACCTGAAACTGCAGAACCCCTCGATGCCAGTGTCACCCACAGCAGAGGGAAGCAAAGGCTTTTGTGCACCCTTCCCACAAAGCCTTCTTGCACTGCCTCTGCAGCAGTTCACATCAACAAGCTGCCAGCTTCCACTGAAGCCACATCTGAACAGAGTTTGCCACAAAACTCCCTGGACTGAAACAAAACTCTGCTCAAGCTGTCTCCTGCTCCAACAGAAGCCACGTTTCAAGGCAGGACCATCAGCCTGCAAGGACACTCATGGCCTGTGCATCACTTCTGGGGGCAGCGTTGGGCCCTCGCTCCAAGAAGGGCACTGAGGGGCTGGAGCAGGAAGCTGGGGAAGGGTCTGGAGAGTAGGGCTGGGGAGAAGCAGCTGAGGGAGATAGGGGTGTTTAGTGTGGAGAAGAGGAGGCTGTGCCAGGCTGTAAGAACCCTTCAGTCAAGAAGTCTCTTCTCATCTCCAATCTAAACCTCCCCTGGGGCAGCTTGAGGCAATTGCCTCTCCTACCCCTTCTTACAAGGAGCAAGGGCCACAAAGCTGCTGAGGGGCCTGGAACATCTCTGTGATGGGGACAGGTGAGAGTTCTGGGGCTGCTTAGCCTGGAGAAGAGCAGCCTGAGAGGGATCTGATCAATGCTGACCAATACTGCAAGGGTGGGTGGCAGGAGGATGGGACCAGGCTTTGTTCAGTGGTGCCAGGACAAGGGGTAAGGAGTACAAAGTGGCACATCAGAAGTTCAGCTGAACATGAGAAAGTTCTGTAATTAAGAGTTATGGAACCCTGGAGCAGCTGCCCAGAGGTGGTGGAGTGTCTGTCTCAGAAGACATTTCAAACCCACCTGGGTGTGTTCCTGTGTGGCCATCTCTAGGTGACCCTGCCCTGGCAGGGGGTTGGACTGCACAATGTCCAGAGTTCCCTTCCCATCCCTGTGATCTCTGATGTGACACAGCCAGGAAGAACCCAAGGCAGCAGCACTTTCCACGAGGTGCTGTCTCCAGGCTGCTGTCCTTTCACTCTGCCAGCACAGGTGTACAGTTACTGTGGATCAAGTTCTAGAAAGCACTTGCCCTGCATGCAGCACCTCTCTGATGGCACATTTCTGAACCACCACTCCTCAGACACCAGTTAAGCTTTCCTACATCTCACCCAAACCCCAAAGCATTCCACTCAGAGCTGTCAGCCACCAAATGCATTTGGCAGTGACCTGGGCAATGAGATGTTCCAGCGAGGGATGCTGGAACACAGCTGTCTAGGGGCTTCTCCTAGATCCAGTGAGAAATCCTGAGGCACACCTGGACTAAGTAAGGTACAAAGGTATTGAACCTACCTCATCAAAGCTGCTCTCTTCTTTCTTCAAGGCTTTAAAAGAAAAGAAGAAAAGAAGTGGTTAACTGGCTGCATTTCAAGGAGCACAAGGGAAGGACCACCACAGTGCAGCAGCTCCCTGCTACAACAGCAAAGAGCAGGAATGACAACTGGGCACCCAAAATGTGACTCTGTAGCAGAGTGGAGGACTGCTGAGGTGTTCAGAACTGGCATCCTGTGAGAATGTTCTTCTCCCAGGGTAGAGAACATCAGAGTTGGGGAGGTTGGGGGCTTTGCTCTCAGTCCTAGAGAGTGCAAAAAAGCAGCTTATGGAGAATCTGAGTGAACTGCAGCAGGGAAAAGTACAAGGCCCAGCCAAGCACCTGTCCATGCTGTGGGGTACTGAACCCTTGTGTGGTACTAGGGGTTGTAAAATACTCCAGGCTGAGGGTAGAGTGGCTGCAAACTGCCCAGCACACAAAGCCCTGGGGGTGCTGGGTGACAGCACCTGGAGATGAACCAGGGTGTGCCCAGGCATGCCACCAGCATCCTGGCCTGGATCAGCACTGGGGTGGGCAGCAGGAGCAGGGCAGGATTGTGCCCTGCACTCAGCACTGGGGTCAGCTTTGGGGTCTCACTACAAGGACACTGAGGGGCTGGAACAGGGACAGAGAAGGGCAAGGAAGCTGGGGAAGGGTCTGGAGAACAGGGCTGGGGAGGAGCAGCTGAGGGAGCTGGAGGTGTTTAGTGTGGAGAAGAGGAGGCTGAGGGCAGAGCTCATTGCTCTCTGCAGCTCCCTGAGAGGAGGCTGTGACTCGATGCTGAGCTTGCTCCTGCTTTCAAGCAGATTTCTCTCTCACACACCACAAACCAGCAACTCATCAACAACCAAGGGAGAGGAGCAGAGCACAAAAACCACGAACCAGGAAAGCAAGAAAACAAAGACAAGAACAGTGCTGAATTTGCAGCAAAGACTGACTTAGAATTTTTTCTTTTGCAGTCAAAGCTCTCTTGCAGAAGGTAGCAGCAGGACTGGTACAGCCTCCTCTGGCTCTCCAGCTCCCATTCCTTGGGCCACGAACCACAACTGCCCTCAGATCTCTATAATTACTCATCTGACTTCATGCTCACTAACAGAAGAGAAAAACCCACGCCCTGGGCTGTTGCTGAGGAGCTCTGAGGCACACATTGTCCATCTCACCACCAAAGGCTTTTGCATGCTCCTCAAGGCTGAGCAAAACATCAGCAAGCTGCCAGTCCCCAGTAAGCAGCAGAACCAGGAGTCAGCACACCAAGGAGGAAAGAACCCAACTCGTGGAGGTTTTTGAGGAACACATTTGTAGCTTTTGTGTTTCCCTTTCAGAACAGACAAGCCACAAATGAGCCTGCACACTCCTGTGCCATGCTGACAACCTTTCCTGCCTTCTCAAAACACAACAATTCCAGGTAACTAAAATATTCTGGGAACAGTCAACCAACAGAGCCAGACCAAATCCGCAAGGTAAAGGAATCTGCAAACCCAGGCTGGGTTCTGAGATTGCTGTTTCTTTAATCTCTACCTTTGTGAGTCAAAGGAGGATTTTAAAATCTCCAAAACCCAAGAATCTGAGAGTTTGAGTCACTCATCTGATCAGATTCTGCTTCATAACAACTCTACTCTCAACCAATTCACCACACAGAAGAGGTGAAATCATCAGGGCAGCACACCGGAGACAAGAAACTGCAGCACAAGATTGTTTTGGGTTTTTTTTCCCTCCCCAATGCCATCCTTTTCTTTTTAACTGGCTGAAAGAGAAGCTTTGCCGAGCTTAAAGAAAATAAACCAAGGAGCTCCTCATTAGCTCAGGTATGTGCAGGGCAGTCAGAGCGGCAGGCACAGCCCAGCAGGCACAGCAGGCACAGCCCGACAGGCACAGCCCGACAGGCACAGCAGGCACAGCCCGGCAGGCACAGCAGGCACAGCCCGACAGGCACAGCCCGACAGGCACAGCAGGCACAGCCCGACAGACACAGCAGGCACAGCAGGCACAGCCCAGCAGGCACAGCCCGACAGGCACAGCAGGCACAGCCCGACAGACACAGCAGGCACAGCAGGCACAGCCCAGCAGGCACAGCCCGACAGGCACAGCAGGCACAGCCCAGCAGGCACAGCCCGACAGGCACAGCAAGCACAGCCCAGCAGGCACAGCCCGACAGGCACAGCCCGGCAGGCACAGCCCAGCCGAGGGGCCACGGACTGCTGGCACCACACTGAAGCCATCCCACTGTGGGTCTCTCTAGGTCTCCCTCCTACCCTGGTGTCACTGTTTGACTAAGGACATTGCATGACAGAGGTTCCATGGTGGGAGCTGAAGAGATCCCAAATATGACAGAGCTGGGCCATGAGAAAGCAATTCTTGTCCAGGAGGGTAGGGAGGCACTGGGACAGGCTGCCCAGAGAAGTTGGAGGTTCCAAGCCTGGCACTGAGGTCTCGAGCAAGCTGGGCCAGTGGGAGGTGTCTCTGCTCATGGCAGGGGCTTGGAACTGGATGGTCTTGAAGGTCCCTTCCAAGCCACCCCAGTCTGTGATGATTTTGGTGCTCCAAGAACACTAACAAGTGCAAGAACTCTACCTAACTGAACCTGAGGATCATTGACCAAAGGACTCGTTTCCCATCTCAGTCACATAATTATCCAAGCCTAAAGCTCAGAACCAAGCCTAGCAAAGGTTTAAATGCTCAAATAAAAAAACTGATGCAGCTCAGGCTCTGCATGCTGCCTGCCCTGCAGTTTGTTCAGAGGGACACCACCTCGGAAGCAAGGACATCACAACCTTACCCTGCTCTGAGGTCTGTAAAAATGGGCAGGCTGCCAGAAAGCCTTTCAAGGAAACAGTTCTGTCCAGCTCTCAGATTTGGAAGCTGTCCCCTCCCTGCAGGGGCTTGAGCCCAGGTTGGATGAGGCCTTCAGCAGCCTGATCTAGAGCAGGAATGCCCAGCCAGGGGGGATCTGCTCCCTGAGAGGCACAAGGAGACTGTCCTTGGCACAGCACAGCAGCAGCCTCACTCCAGATGTTTCTCGGTTCCCAAGCCCCCTACAGTCGCAGCCCCTGTGCCATGCAGACACCTGACTGAAGGGAGGTTGTAGCCAGGTGGGGTTGGTGTCTTCTCCCAGGCAACCAGCAACAGAACGAGAAGACACAGTTTCAAGTTGTGCCAGGGGAGGTCTGGGCTGGATGTTAGGAGGAAGTTCTTGACAGAGAGAGTGATTGGCATTGGAATGGGCTGCCCAGGGAGGTGGTGGAGTCACCGTCCCTGGAGATGTTCAAGAGAAGCCTGGATGGGCACTTAGTGCCATGGTCTGGTTGATTGGCATGAGCTGGGTGATAGCTTGGACTGGATGAGCTTGGAGGTCTCTTCCAACCTGTCTGATTCTATGATTCTATGACTCACCAAGCACCTACCTGCTTCTCTTCCCTCCCAATCAAACCACCTTGTCAAATGCACTGGAATGGAAGAGTGATGAAGAATTGGTGTGCTTAGAAAAGACCTTTGTGATTGAGTCCTGCCACCAGCCTAACCACCACAGCCACAAGTGCCACGGCCACAACCTTCTGGAACACCTCCATGGACAGAGACTCCATCACCTCCCTGGGCAGCCTGTGCCAGTCCCTGACCACTCTGTTAGCAAAGAAATTTTTCCTGATCTTCAACCTAAGTCTCACTCTGGCACAATTTCAGGCTATTTCCTCTCCTTCTACCACCTGATCCTAGCGAGACCAACCCCCACCTGGCTCCAGCCTCATTTTTTCACTTCTCATCAGACATTTCCATGCATTTCACAAGTTTAAGCTTCATGAAGAATTTTCAATGCATTTTACAGCTTTCATACTGCTGACAGCTTTCACCTATTTATGGAGGCAGAAAGATTTATAACCACGGCTTGACAGCCCCTTCACAGCTGAAATCTGGCATCTCCCCATGGTTTACAAAGAGGTTGCCCAATATTTTGGGCATTTTAAGTAGGAATGAGTTTTTCTCTGAGTCTTTTTCATCTTGCAAGTAGGATGATAAAAAGATGCCTGGTCTCAAGATGCCACCCTGCACTTGGAACTCTACAGTCCTTCATAGCTAAAAGCAGTTGCTGAGTGCATACCCAGTACAGGACCAACCACCCAGCCCAAGCAGTCTGCTTATCTCCTTGGCAGGGCTGTGGAGGGGGAATGCAATGCCACAGCCTGCGGCTGCAGCACAGCCACCTCGGTCCCCTCACCGGGACAAAGCAGCTGTGCAAGATGACCCACATCTGCCAGCCAGACTGACCAGAAGGAAAAACATCCCAGTGGGATAAGTGACAGGTGAGGGCTGTGGAAGGGCCAACACAGAGGGTCTGCAAGGCTGGTCACAGCATCATAGAATCACTCACAGAATCACACAACTGTTTGGGTTGGAAAAGCCCTCCGATACCATCCAGCCCAACACAGCAACCCAACCCCACCACGGCCACTAAACCATGGCCCCAGGTGCCGTGGCCACACATTTCTCCAACACCTCTAGTGATGCCCATCCAAGCCTTGTGGCTCTATCTGTAGCTGCTCTTCCAGCTTGGGGATCTCACACCTCCTTTATGCTACCTCCTGTCCCTGCGTGTGGATGCTGTCAGCGGGCATGAAGGCTCTAAACCAAGGATTAGAGCAAGCAGCATAGAAGAGGGCAAGCGGCACAGAGAGCTGAGCGGAGGAGAGCAGAGAACTCTTGGGCATTGTTCTAGGAGGCGAAGTGCGCCGCAGACCCGCGGCTGTCAAAGGCAGGCGAGGCAGCGATGCCAGCGGGCACGGAGCTCAGCGGCAGGCGCAGGTCGCGCCAGCCCAGGCTGCTTGCCGGCAGTGCGAGGAGAGCTGGCAGCGATGACAGACAGAGAGACAGACAGACAGACTCCTTTTGTCTGCCCTCCCAAACCGCCGGGCCGCCCGCTCCGGCACCTCACCACAACGGCAGCCCAAACACAACGAATCCGTTAGCAGAGCAGCAACACAGAGAAATCAGCTCTGAGTCCTGGCCAGGCGCTCCGGGCGGCGAGGGGGACAGGCAGGGCAGCCCTGGGCTGCGCTCGGGGCTTCTCCAGCCTATTTTGAGGCGCCTCCATCACGCAGCATTGCTGGCAAGCCCCTTTCTCCCCCCGAAACCTCCCTCCCGACCTTTCTCCTCCAAGCAGCTTTTTCTCCGAGAGGGGCTGGTTGAGGGTGTCCCCGGCCCGGCCGCCCCTCCCCCCCCGCCGCCCGGAGCGCTCCAAGGGGAGCGGGGCAACGGCGGGGCCCGGCGCCACTCACCGATCCGGCCGAAGCTCTCCGATAAAGTTCTCCGTAACTTTTTCATCCTGCTGATCTTCTCGGCGGACTGCGAGTCGATCATGGCACACACAGGGGTGCGAGTGGCACACGGCCGCCCCCGCTCCCTGGGCTCCGTGGGGCGGGAGATGCCCGCACGCCCACACCAACCCCGGCTGCGGGGCTCCCCCGGCTCCTGCCCAGGGAAGGAGCCCTACGGCAC
>VWZE01005357.1:376749-398311 GCA_013396675.1 Eubucco bourcierii
GAGGCACCAACCACAGAGCGGTTTGGAGCGGGAAAGGCCTTCAGGCTCACCCAACCCAACCATTCCCTAACTCAGCCTGGGCTGGGGCTAAGCCACGGCCCTCAGCACCGCAGCTCTGGCTCCGGGAAACACCTCCAGGGATGGGCATTCAACCACTCCCTGGGCAGCCTGTGCCGCATGTGCCATGCGCTGAGAACCTTTTCAGCCAAGAAATTTCTTGAGTGAGGGGCTCAAAGCTGAACCCAGCACTCAGGGCCCCACCGGAAGCCATCAGGAGGGGGAAGGCGGCACAGATATTTGGCATGGGAACCGTCACAGCCCTGCCCACCCCGGGATGCCCACCCCAAGCTCTGGCAGCAGCCTCCTGGGGTGTGTTTCATTATCCCCGAGCTGGCAGGTGCCAACATCTCCAGTGGGGGGTGGGGTGGGGGTGTGTGTCACCGAGGTCTGGCGGAGGTCTCGCCCGAGGGAGCCCTCAGCCCTCCCTTGGATTGTGGCTTCCACAGCCCAGTGCGAGGGGTGTAGGGTCGGTGCTGACAGAAGAACCCTCCTGGCCTAACCTTTGCCTGTAACACTTCCCCAGCCGCAGGGCACCTTGCCCCAAGCCTACCCTTGCTGCTCTCCACTCAGGCCTGAAGGCACAGGCAGACAGTGCAGTGCCCAAGCCTGCTCCCTCCTGGGAGTTGTGCTCTCCCTAGCTCCTCTGAAGCAGCCTCATTGAGAATCACTTCACCCTGTCAGGGCCAGCAACCATGCCCTGGCTGAGCCACAAACCAGGGCCTCCTGGTGAAGAACCACTGCCAGCCCCTGCCCTGCATGCCCCAGACTGCCCTTTGATGCATCTTTGCTGGGCTTTCATGAGGGTTGCCTACCAACCTGTTGGCATCAGTGCCCAAGCTCGAGCTGTCCAGCTGAGTGTTGAGGTGAGGTGGTCCTGCAGCTTTGTGTTAGCATGCAGATGGTGAAGAAACCTCTGGGTCTACAGCTCCATAAAAAGGCTTCTGGCAATGTAAGTCCTGCTGGCCCTGGCAGCACAGCTTGCTCAGGGCCTCATCCACCCTGGCCCTGAACACCTCCAGGCTTGGAACCTCCACAGCCTCTCTGGGCAACCTGTCCCAGTGCCTCAGCAGCCTCCTGGGCAAGAATTGCTTTCTTGTGGCCCATTTCAACCCAGCTTCTGCTGAATGCTGTTCCTGGGAAATAGGTGGAAAAACCTTTAAAGGAGCTCAATTTTCTTGTGCCATCTTGCTAAAGAAGCTAATAAAAGGGAAAATGAGATTTCAAATGCAGTGACCTCACCCTTTCTGATACCAGATCCTGGTGTTTTGAAGTCACTCAAATGTTCCACGAATGCTCTCATGATGAAGACGATGCAAAATGAAGCAGCAGGAGGGGTGAGGCTGATCCATTTAGCTGCGCTCCCAAAGCATGTGTGAATCACGTCACTGCCTCATCAATATTGAATGCAGGCTGCTCTGGGGAACATCAGGAGCCTCCTGGCAGCACAGCCCTCGGCCAGCAGCACAACTGGAGCACCACTGCTGCAGCTCACAGTTCTGCAGACACAGCCCCAGATCAGCCTGGCTGTGGCTGCCTCCTCCCTGGAGGTGTCCAAAGCCAGGCTGGATGGGGCCTTGAGCAAGCTGTGCTGGTGGGAGGTGTCCCTGCCCATGGCAGGGGGTTGGGGCTGGATGGTCCTGAAGATCCCTTCCAGCCCAACCCAGTCTGTGGTATCTGGACAGAAAGCTCCTTGGTACCAGGGATACAGGACCATCAAGGATCTGAGAAGGAGGTGTGTTCTGGACACCCCTCGGGATAAAGCAGACGAGGAGGTGAAGGACTTTGGTCCTTCAAGGAACAGGAAAATGTCCTCAGCTGCATCCCAGTGAAGGAAAGAGCTCCTTGGCAGTGATCCACACCTCTGGGCTACCCCTTCTGACTTACCGCATGGCAGCTCCTGCAGCTCTGGGCCCCACACAGGATCACCTTGGGCTGCTGGCATCTCCCGTGCCTTTGTTTTCCAGAGCATCAAACTCACCTTTTCACCTTGGAGGCTTGCCAGCTAGCCTTGCAAAGTGACAGCAGTGACCCAGCTGGCGTCCTGAGGGCAGTGCTGGCCCAAGGTGACAGCGCTCAGCTGCTGTGGTTGATGTCAACAAGAGCATTGGTCCCAGTAACCACAAACAGCTCAGGCTGCATCCAGTCCTCTGCACAGCTGAGCAGCTCTCAGGCTAAGCAAACAGCCACAGTCTGAGTCACAGACCTGCTCCAGTGCAAGGTGTCCTGTCCATGGCAGGGGCTTGGAACTGGATGATCTGGAAGGTCCCTTCCACCCCAAACCAGTCTGAGATTTGTGATCTGAGAGCACGTGAGGTGCAGCCTCCCCAGTGCTGAGTGCAGGGCACAATCCTGCCCTGCTCCTGCTGCCCACACCAGTGCTGATCCAGGCCAGGCTGCTGCTGCCCTTCTTGGCCGCCTGGGCACACCCTGGCTCATCTCCAGCTGCTGTCACCCAGCACACTCAGGGCTTTCTCTGCTGGGCACTTCTCAGCCACTCTGCCCCCAGCCTGCAGCCTTCACGAGGTTGACACAGGGCAGCAGCTCAGCACCATCAGATCCCAGAGTCCAACAAAGACTTTCTGAGCTCTTGCTGTTCTTTGAGAGATACCAAACCCAACAGCATGAGTTGATGCTTCCTTACAAAGGCAAGTGAGGAGATCTCTGCCTGCACCTGGCCTGTAAATGTTCTTCAGCAAGGGATCTGCAAGTGCCTGGCTGCCCAAGGAGGTGGTGGCTGAATGCCCATCCCTGGAGGTGTTTCCCAGAGGCAGAGCTGTGGTCCTGAGGGCCATGGCTTAGCCCCAGCCTTGGCAAGAGTCAGAGAAACACTGGGCTGGGTGAGCTCAGAGGGCTCTGCCAACCACAACATCTCTCTGATTCTATTTTATGCCATCTGCAGGTGACAAGAAGTGGTGGCCTACATTCTTGTCATTCTGTGTCTTCCCACCCAGCAGCAGGCTGATCACTTCCTCCAGAGAGAACATTTTTAATTCACTCAGTGCTGAGAATGTCTCCACACAAGCCATGACATTAACCAGGGGGCACAGGCCCTTGCAAGTTCTACCTGGGAAGCTCAGACTATCTGATAAGCCCCTTGCAGCTACCCCTGTCCTGCTGTGGGGCCTAATCCCTGCCAACACAAAGTTGGTTTGAAGAGTTCCTCTGCTGCTGCAGTGGGGACTTTTACAACCTCCTTACATGCCCCAAGTGTCTGACCAGAGGCTCCCTGCCACTTAGAGAAGCACAGCAACCACTGCAAGGCATGCAGCAAGAACTGCTGTATGGGTTGGGTTGGAAGGGACCTTCAGGATCATCCAGTTCTAACCCCTCCTGCCAGACCAGCTTGCTGAAGGTCCCAATCAATCTGATCTGGGACACCTCCTGTCTTGGAGTCCCAACAGCTACTCTGGACAACCTGTCCCAGTCCCTCCCCACCCTCCCAGGCAAGAATTGCTTCCCCAAGGCTCACCTCAATCCAGTTCCTTCCAGTCTGAAGCCATCACCCCTCATCCTGTCACTCCAAGCCTTAAATGGAGTTAAGAATCAGACCCAGCTGGTGCAGAGTCCTCCAGCCCCCAGGAACAAGGTGCAGCTGGTCAAAGTCAATCCACTCAGAAAGGGAGACTCCAAATGTCTGTAGCCTGAGGGGTTTGCACCATCTCCTGCTCTTACTGCGAGGGAACCCCCATATGCCAGAGCATCCAACCACCTCACTGCCAGTCCTGTCAGCAGCTTGGGCAGCTTTGGGTAACCAGCATCTGGCTCTCCATTAAGGTGCTGCAGCCACCGTCCCTGGAGCTCTTCACAAAACTGATCACTGGCTCCAGCCAGCAGCCCGGCCCCACCATGGCCCCAGGTGCCATGGCCACAGCTTTCTGGAACACCTCCAGGCATGGGGACTCCACCACCTCCCTGGGCAGCCTGTGCCAGTCTCTGACCACTCCTGCAGTGAAGAAATTGTTCCTTATTTCCAACCTAAGCCTCCCCTGGAGCAACTTGAGGCCATTTCCTCTCCTCCTGTCACTTCTTCCTAGGGAGCAGAGCCCAACCCCAGCTGGCTGCAGCCTCCTCTCAGGGAGCTGCAGAGAGCAGTGAGCTCTGCCCTCAGCCTCCTCTGCTTCACACTAAACACTCCCAGCTGCTCCTCCCCAGCCCTGCTCTCCAGACCCTTCTCCAGCTTCCTTGCCCCTCTCTGGACCTGCTCCAGCCCCTCAGTGTACTTCTTGGAGTGAGGGCCCCAAATCTGATCCCCACAAGTGCCACAGGGGCAATAAGCAGTGGAGGCTGATTGGAGAACATCAGGATCCAGATTCTCTTTCAGGGCAGGTGAGCAGCAGGGGTAGCAGCAGGGTTGCCCTGGAGCTGCAGGTCAGTTAGTTTAGGAGCTGTGACAAAAACAGCACCGTGCAAATCCAGCCCAGCCTAGGGTCATTAAAGCTTTCCTAATCCTTTTGCTGTGCTGAAGGGCAGAGTGAGAAACTAAAGGGCAAAAGGAAGAGGAAAAACCACCCCTGCCTGGCATGGCTGCAGCTGACTTTATCATCTCCCCCATCTGACTTCATCATGTTCATACACAAACAGCCTCCAGAGGCTCAAAGTGACTTTGCTCCCTCCAGCAGGCACTCGTCTGCCACACCAGCACCGGACTGGTAGTGACAGCTCAGGAGCTCTGCCCTCTGCTCCTTGTTCTCCTTTGGAAGCTGCTGCTGACTGTCTCCATGAGATTCCCAATGCATCCCAAATGCTCAGGGACTCTTAGGCTGCTCAAACCCACCAGCACCTTTCTCTGGGTCTAGGCTTCCCTTCTGGCCTGGGAAAGCTTCTCCAAGACACCACCCAACAGTTCCTTTGGAAGCTGTGTGGGACAGGTCAGGAGAGCTGAGGAGTTTCAGACACTCTTCCTCCAAACACTGAGCCTGGTTCGTGCCACAGCATGGGATCCACCTGGGAATGCTGGATATGGCCATGCAAGGCAGCTGCACCTCCTGTGCTCTTCTGTTTAGCATGACAAAAAGCACATCCCAAAGGTGTGCAAACTAAAACACCTTTGCTGACCCCTGCGGTGCTGCTGCTCACTCCTTACAGCTCCCTGCAACTCCTTGTGGCTGCAGAACCACAGACTCTCTTTGGAAGAGACCTTCAAGATCAGCCAGTCCAAGCTACGACCCAGCACTGCAAGGTCACCACCAAACCATGTCCCCAAGCCCCAGGTCCATGCTGATGTACACTGAAATGCAAGCAGCAGCCTTGCTGTGGGTAAACCAACCCCAGCACTGCTGCAAAAGAAGGCAGACAGGGAAGGGGAGAAGCTTGCAACTAAAATATAGAAATGAGGACATTTGCCACCCAACTGACAGGGAAAAAAGAACCATTGCAGCTGGCATAGCTCTTTCAGCTCACCCAGCCCAGCCATGCCCTGACTCTGCAAGGCTGGGGCTAAGCCATGGCCTCAGCACCACAGCTCTGCCTCTGGGAAACACCTCCAGGGATGGACATTCAGCCCCCTCCCTGGACAGCCTGTGCCAGGCTTTGAGAACTCTTTCAGTCAAGAACTTTCTTCTCATGTCCAACCTAACCTGAGGCCATTTCCCCTCCTCCTGTCACTTGTTCCTAGGGAGCAGAGCCCAACCCCAGCTGGCTGCAGCCTCCTCTCAGGGAGCTGCAGAGAACAATGAGCTCTGACCTCAGCCCCCTCTTCTCCACACTCAACATCCCCAGGCCCCCAGCTGCTCCTCCCCAGCCCTGTTCTCCAGACCCTTCCCCAGCTTCCTTGTCCTTCTCTGGCTCTGATGAAGGAAGAGGAGATTCACTGCAGAGCCTACTCAGAAAATGCCAAACATGCTTAGGGACAGGGGAACTGTCTCACTCCTGCTCAGTTACAACTCCCTCATTAACAGAACACTCCTTGCTTGGAACAGAGCCAGATCCTAGGGAACATCTTCATAGGAGCTGCTGAGTGGCAGAACTCAGCTCACTCCCCACTGCTACAGGCTGCTGAGATGTTTTCTCCGGCTGGAAGAGCAACAGCAGCCAAAAGGCATCCTGCCTGTGTCCCCCAGGTGCAGCCTGCCCACCCCTGCCACAGCCCAGGCACGGGGAGCCGCAGCAGAAAGCAGGAGCAAAGGCCATGGCTAGAGAGTTTATTGGGGAGTGCTGGTCAGAAGGGCACCTGCAGCACTGCACATCTCATGGCCACAGCACAGGAGCCTGCTGCAGCTCTGCAGAGGCACAGAAACACAAGGTCAGCAGCAGCAGCCCTCATGGCCAAGGCAGCGTCCTCCTGGGCTGCAGCCAGAGGAGTGTGGCCAGCAGGCTCCGGGAGGATCTCCTCCCGCTCTACTCTGACCTGCTGGGGCCACACCTAGAGGACTGTGTCCAGTTCTGGGCTCCCCCGTTCACCAGGGACTGGGAACTGCTGGAAGAGTCCAGCTTGAAGGGCTGTGATGGTGCTGAAGGGCCTGGAGTAGCTCTGTGAGGAGCAAAGGCTGAGAGCTTGGAGCAGAGCAGCCTCAGAGGGGATCTGAGCAATGCTTAGCAAGAGCTAAAGGCTGGAGGGGCAAGAGGTTGGGCACTTGTCAGTTGTGCCCAGGGACAGGACAAGGGGCAAAGGGCACAAACTGGAACCTAAGAGGTGTCACTTGAGCTTGAGAGACTTCTTTGGTGTGAGGGTGGTGGATGGAGCCTGGAGCAGGCTGCCCAGAGAGACTGTGGAGTCTCCTTCTCCACAAACACTGGGAGGGGCTGGGGTGCAGGCTCCTCTCTTCAGAGCTGCCTGCAGGCTGCTTTGCTTTGAGTTTGGGGCTGAAGCAGCGCTCAGAGCGCTTTTGGCTTGTGCTGAGCAGTGCTTGCACAGCACCAAGCTCTTCTCTAGGCTGGGGGGGCAAGAAGCTGGGAGGTGACAGAGCTGGGGCAGCTGGAAGTGACCAAAGTGACCTGAGACTCTAGGCCATTCAACACACAGGGTGGGCAGAGGGCTGCTGCGAGCTGGGCATTGCCCCCACCCTCCTGTCTGATCTTGGCCCAAGAATCTTCTCACTTCTGCTGTTCCCCTTCTCTCCCTTGTCCCACTGGAGGTGAGGGACCAGCTCTGGGTAGTGCTGAGCTGCTGGCCAGGGTCAGCCCTGGCAAAATGCAGAACCTCAGCAGCTTTTTTTTGGCTCATTCTAGACAAAGGTTGGAGCAGGAAGAGTTGCCAGGGCCTGCTGCTGCTTCTGAAGGTGAGGCACACACGACTCTGCTCAGCTCAGGAACCACCTTCTGCCAGCACTGACTGGAATCAGTCACTTCTGACATCAGTGATTATCCAGCTGCACAGGTTGGGCTGCATTACTGACATCTGTCAGTCCTCAGACAGGACACTGCTGATCTGCTCTCAGAGAGGGATCAATCTCCACCCCACTGTCAGCTGAGAAGGTGGCTGCTGAATGTTCTCATCAATGCCAACATCAGCCCCTGCTGCTTTGCTTCCCTCTTGCCTCCAATTGTTACACACACAAATGCAGTAGGAACAAACACTGATTCCCTGGTTGGGAAGGTGGAACTACTTCAGCAGCAGTTCAGACTGAGCTCAAGTGTTTCTGAGCATTAACCTCTACACTGAGTAACAAAACTGTTTCTAGAGGAGGAAGAGTGTGACCACAAGAAACAGCAAAGGTGCCAACCAGCAAAGCACTGACACAAGAATTAGCTGTAGGTAGGTAGAACAGGACAGAAGTATGGACTGCATGGAGGCTTTCTCCACTCCTGCTCTCACAACTTGGGGAAGCCTCACAGCTGTGTGGAGAGAAGATCCCAAGGGGCAAGAGGACACAAACCATCCTGCTGCATTCTGGAGGCACAGTCCAGCAGAAGGTGCTCAGCTCTACTCGTTCTCAAATCTGCTGTAGGGGTTGTCAGAGTCCTGCAGCAAGCCTGCAAAACAAAACCACTGTTAAAGTGCAGCCTGCAGCTGCTGCTCTGCTCACTGGAGTGGGGACTCCCCACACCAACAAGCAGCTGCTGTGCTGCAGCAGCTGCTCTGTTCTCCAAAGGCTCTCTAGCCCCAGCCCTCCAGTGGAGCTGAAAAAGCAAACTGGTAGTGTTCCTGAGCACTCCTGCAAGGTGCTGCAGCTGGGGCAGGGCAATGCCAAGCACAAACCCAGCCTTGTGGAGAGTGGCTGGAGAGCAGAGCTGAGGAGAAGGACCTGGGGGTGCCAGGTGAGGAGCAGCTCCCCATGAGCCACCAATGTGAGCCGGCAGCCCAGAAACCAACCCCGTGCTGGACTGCATCCAAAACAGTGTGGGCAGCAGGGGCAGGGAGAGGATTCTGCCTTTCTGCTCTGCTGAGACCCCACCTGGAGTTGCTAAATCATGTGATGCCTGCCACCACAGAACCTCACACTACTTTGGAAGGGACCTTAAAGCCCATCCAGCCCCAACCCCCTGCCATGGCCAGGGAGACCTCCCACCAGCACAGCTCGCTCAGGGCCTCATCCAGCCTGGCCTTGAATGCCTCCAGGCTCGGAGCCTCTACAGCTGCTCTGGGCAACCTGTCCCAGTGTCTCACCACCCCATGGGCAGGAATTGCTTCCTCATGGCTTATCTCAGCCCAGCTGTTGCCAGTCTGAAGCCATCCTCTTTTGCCCTGTCACTCCCTTTGTCAAAAGTCCCTCCCCAGCTCTCCTGCAGCCCCTTCCAATCCTGGCAGGCTGCTCTGAGGTCTCCCTGCAGCCTTCTCTTCTCCAGGCTGCACAGCCCCAACTCTTCCAGCCTGTCCCCATAGCAGAGGCTCTCCAACCTCTGATCATCTTTGTGACCTCCTTTGACCCTGCTCCTACAGTTCCATGTCCTTCTTGTGTTAGTAGCCCCAGAGCTGGCCCCAGCACTGCAGGGGGGTCTCAGCAGAGCAGAGGAGCAGAATGCCCCCTCTCTCCCCCTGCTGCCCACACTGCTTTGGATGCAGCCCAAGAATATCTCTGTTACTTTTTTCTATCCTATGCTAAATGTGCAGCTCCTCGTGGAGGTCTGCCTCTCATCATACACCAGCCCCAAAATAGAATTAACAAGTGGGATACTTGCAAGAGACATGTTGCAAACAAAAAAGGCAAAGCAACCTTTATTACTCCTCTCCTCTGTACTTTTAACCCCTTATTCCTCCTCTCCTCTGCATTTTTAACCCCCAGATTAACAACTGTTCAAGTGAACAGGTTTGAGTAGCAGCAAAAGTTTTCCCTCCTTTGTATGCAGCACATGCAAAGAGGTCAAGTCAAAGCCTCTGTTCTGCACAGAAGGACCTTTTCCTGTGGCAGAGGCCTGAATGCAATAGCAATGTCCCCAGAAGCCAGGGTTACAGCTCACTGATCAGTTGCTCAGAGCTCTGCAGAGCTGCAGTGGTGTGGGAGCCCAGCACCATGCCAGGCAGCAATGTGAGAAAGGAGCAGGAGTCCTCCACTGAAAGAGCAAATCCCACACCAGCTGCTCACTGCTGCTGCTCCCAAAACACAATAGCAGCAAATGCAGCAGCAATTAGGCCTTTGTGGAGCACACAACTGCAGAGCTCTGCTCTCCAGCGTGCCCACAGCCACCATGTCATTTGGGCAATCATGTGGCATTCTGTGCGAGAGCAGGGAACAGCACTGCCACACGGGGCCACAAAGGAACCCTTCGAGTGTGTGCCCCTGCCTGCTAAAGCTCCCCTCTGCTGCCAGAGCTGCCACGGGACTGTGGCTAGAGTGACACCTGCCAGGCATGACAAACGTGGCATTACCATGTCAATGGGGTGAGGAAGGCTCCGGGGGAGATAGGAAGAGCAATTCCCTGAGAGCCAACTCAGTATGGAAAATTCAGGCCTCCTCACCTTCATTTCCAGGATCAGGTTAACAAAGCCATTGCCATCCTGGCACTTAGCCCTGCCCTCACAACTGGGAGAGCTCTCTGCAGAGCCAAAAAACAGCTCCTGACTCTGCAGCTCTTGGCAGCAGCTGGGATGGGATTGGTCAGTGTGCAGTTGTATGGACTGGGCAGGGACTGAAGAGAGGAGGTCTAAGGGTACAACGAGGCTTACTCTGAATCACAGAGGAGCTTTGCTTGGAGAAGACCTTTAAGATCATTTAGTCTAACCATGTGGGTTCTCAGCCTGGCACACAAGAAGGTGGCTGAATCCCATTCCTGGAGTGGTTCCCAAGAGGCAGAGATGTGGTGCCAAGGGCCATGGCTTAGCCCCGGCCTTGGCATGCTTTGAGAACAGTTGGGTTGGTGCCCTATCCAGCTGGTGCCCTTTCCAGTTGGTGCCCTATCCAGCTGGTGCCCTATCCAGCTGGTGCCCTTTCCAGCTGGTGCCCTATCCAGCTGGTGCCCTATCCAGCCCAAATGATTCACTAACTCCACAAGCTCAGGTGTCCGAGCACCAGCAGCAAAGGGGAGTTGGTTACTTCTGTTTGTCACACAGCTGCCTGTTCCTGCTGTGAATTTTACTACCAAAGAGGAGGAGGGCCTGGGCTTGGGCCCCGAGCAGCACCCAGCGTGCACCTACCGTACTTCTTGCGTATCTCATTGTGCTTCAGCGTCCTCTCGCGCTTCCTGCAAGGCAGAAGGGAAGGCAGGCGTCAGAGGAGCCCGCAGCTCGCCCCGACCTGCAGGCTGACAGCAGCACTTCAGTCAGCCTGTGGTTAGGATGACAACAATCGCATTTCTCCGCTGGATACACTCTTCCTGTGCGCTCTTAGGAGGGCAGGACTCCCTCACAGCTCCAGTAGCTCCACCTCCAGCTGCCAGGACCCACCTCTGAAGAGCCTGCAGCCTGCGCTCCTCTCTCTTCTGAGTGAGGCGTTCCTCATCCTCGTCTGGGCTGCTGCTGCAGAGCAAGGGAGAAGCAAGGCATGAGAGGGGAGAAAGCAGCTCCACTGCCAGGCAAACCCTGCCAGGCATTCCACTGAGCTTCAGAAGGAGGAGCTGTGGTCCCTTGGAAGCAGGCTGAAGCTTCATGAGCCCTTGAGGGCAGAACAATTTATCATTCCACCAACCAGCCCCATCCAAGCTCTGGCTGGCCCCAGGACAGTAACCAGCAGAAGTGCCCTGGCAGCTGCCCTCCTTTCCTGTCCTGCAATGAGAAGGATCCACCCAAGAGTAGCAGCTGTGTGCCTCTGAGCCCAGACAGCACACCTGAGCTGTGCTCTTGCAGACCAGCTCTGCTGAATGCCCGCAGAAGGGGCGGTGGCACTTGGAGATGCAGGGGTAGCACAAGGGCGATGGCTTCTAACTGCAAGGAGCTGGACTGAGATGAGCCATGAAGAAGCAATTCCTGTCCGTGAGGGTAGTCAGGCTCTGGAACAGGTTGCCCAGGGAAGCTGTGGAAGATGTTTATGTGAATACTGCCAACAGTAAGACAGCCGCTAGCAGCAGCGAGGAGCTGTAGCAGGGCAGGCAGTGCAGAGGAGCTGAGCAAGGCTGCCATCCAGTGGCTGCGAGAGGCTGGGGGATGGCCTGACACAGCCCACAGCTGCACACCTCAACTGGATTTCCACCGGCTCACAATATTCTAGCTGGAAAAACCCTTTGAGCTCTCCCAACCCAACCATTCCTTGACTCTGCCAAGGCTGGGGCTAAGCCATGGCCCTCGGCATCACATCTCTGCCTCTGGGAAACACCTCCAGGGATGGGCATTCAGCCATCTCCCTGGGCAGTCTGTGCCAATGTTTGAGAACCCTTTCAGTCAAGAAGTTTCTTCTCATTTCCAACCTAACCCTGCCCTGGGGCAACTTGATGCCTTTTCCTCTCTTCCTGTCACTTGTTCCAAGGCAGCAGAGCCCAACCCAGAGAAGGAAAGGAAGCCAGGGAAGGGTCTGGACAACAGGACTGAGGAGGAGCAGCAGCAGGACCTGGGGGTGTTCAGTGTGGAGAAAGGGAATGGTGCTAGAGCTGGAAGCAGCCTGGCTGAGCTCTAGAGCTGAAGGCAGAGGGAAGCAGGCAGAGGGAAGCAGGCTGGGCTGTGCTGCCCCAACCACACAGCCTCCTGGGTGTTCCAGAGGGGACTGAGCAGTGACCGCTGCCCACTATGGCACCCACTCACCTGGTTTACCTGCTCAGCCACTGCCACCCCTTCGAAGGGTTTCAGCCAACTGGAGAAGTAGGACAGTGGAGAAAGGTTACAAGTCCTCCATGAGCTAAAGAACACACTGGGTCTGCAGTGTCACTGCACTTGGAACTAAGTTGCTCTATGTATCTTGGCAGCCTGGTTGGCTGCTGGCAGGGCCTGGGGCAAAGGCTGGGGCCTGGACACCAAGTGGGTGTCCAGTTGAAGAGGGACAGGGATTTGCTGGAGAAACTCCAGCAGAGGACTACAAAGATGATTAGGGGCCTGGAGCACTGCCTGATGAGGAGAGGCTGAGGGACCTGGGGCTGCTTAGTCTGGAGAAGACAGAGGGGATCTAATAAATGTTTATATATATCTGAGGGCTGGGGGTCAGGATGGGGGCACAGGCTCTGCTCACTTGCTGCCTGGGATAGGACAAGGAGCAATGGATGGAAGCTGCAGCACAGGAGGTTCCAGCTCAGCACAAGGGGGAACTTCTTGACTGGAAGGGTCCCAGAGCACTGGCACAGGCTGCCCAGAGAGGTTGTGGAGTCTCCTTCCCTGGAGCCTTTCAAGGCCTGTCTGGATGTGTTCCTGTGTGACCTGAGCTATATTGTATGCTCCTGCTCTGGCAGGGGGTTGGACTGGATGATCTCTTTGGGTCACTTCCAAACCCTGACATCCTGTGAGTCTGTTAAGTGCTGCAGGACACTGCTGCTCAGCTACTTGCCACCCACCTCAGCCCTTTACTGCTGCACCACGAGCTTGCCCCCAAAGAAATGCTTTGTTCTGCATCATGAGAAGCAAGGACATGCCCAGTCTTCACACAAAGGTGTAAAACATGTGCTTGAAGCTCTTGTACCCCTGCATCTGTGATGCTGCCCCTCAGAACACCACTGTCCCTCCCGCATCGTCTCCAGTGTCTGTTTCTCACCAAACTCCTCTTTTTGTGTGGCTCTTTCTCAAAGCCAAGGGACCAAAATTGCCTCTAAATTATAAGATTCTTAGGTGCACTGAAGAGTCAAAACTGTCAGTAACAGGAAGAGCAGCACAGGAACTAGGAGTTGTGATTTACCTCTTGGCACATCTCCTGCAGTAGCAGCAGTAGCAGCAGAAGGCTGCTGTGGACACCAGAAGCAGCCCAGCGACTACAGCTATGGCAATGATCAAAGCCTCGAAGTTCACTGGAAAACAGAAACATTAACTGCTTAGACTCCAGCACCAGCACTCATCTGCCTTCCCCTCCTTTCTCAAATAAATCCCAAGATATTCTAACCTTCTCTGCACAAAAGCCACTGAAATCCCATGTGCAACCACCCCAGTCAAAACCCAGCACACCCCACAGACACTTGGTTGCTGCACAGAAGCTGCTCCAAAGAGACACGAAGGGAACTTGTTCTTTGGACTGCACCAAAGCATTCCAGTGAGCCCTGGAACACTTATTAGGGCACAAAGGTTCTGGGGAGACCTTCCAGTGCAAAGAGGAAGGACTCCGATCAGGGAGTATTATGAGGGACAACAGTTTTAAACTGCAAGAGTGGAGATTTACAGCTGATCCTAGGAAGCAATTCTTGCCCAGGAGGGTGCTGAGGCACTGAACAGGTTGCCCAGAGAAGCTGTGGGGGCTCCAGGCCTGGCATCGTTGTTCAAAGGCCAAGTTAGCAGGGGCCTTCAGCAACCTGGTTTAGTGGGAGATGTCCCTGCCCATGGCAGGGGGCTGTAATGGATGATCTCAAATGTTCCTTCCAACCCAAACTGTTCTTTGGCCTCTGTCCAAAGCCCCTCTCTGGCTGTCCCAAAAACCCCCTTCCAACTCTGCCAGGCTGCTCTAAGGTCCCCCCAGAACAACCCCAACTCTTTTAGCCTGTCCCCATAGCAGAGCTGCTCCAGCCCTTGGATCACCTTAGTGGCCTCTGGACATCCTACAACAGCTCTGTGGTAACAGCTCCTATGGTGCTGGTTGACTGCTGCCCCCAGAATATTCTGGAAGAACTGAACCCAGGTGTCATCCCACACTTTAAGAACCTCTTCCAAAGGTAAGAGTGCCCCCTTTGGCAGCAGGCAGTGAGCTTGTTCGTCTGCACTCAGAAGCATGGGTCATACAGCAGGTAAATCCTGACTAGATAGAGACAGCACCAGGAACATTCCAGCACCACTGGCTCCCAGCTGAGACTTCAGCAGCAACAGAACTCTGCTGCACAGCAGATCCTGTAGAGATCAGCAGAACTACACTGCCTGCTCACAAAGAACTCTTAAGGGCTGTTGTTGAGTCCAAAAGCTACAAATCTTGGTTCCAAGTCATACCCACCATGTCCTCCACCCACCCCTCCACATAAATGATCAGGGAACGGCTCCAGAGAGGAGCAGCCTCAGGTCGGTCACACTCATGAACAGCCCTCTAGAGGCAGATCCAAAGGAATACCTACTCCAGCAGGCCCCCCAGCGAGCCCTGGAGAGGGAGCAGAGGGAGGCTGGGGGCAGGAAACTCCTCACAGGGTAATCCACACACGTCTTGTTGGTCAAACACCACAGGCACTGTGAAAAGAAAGGAGAAACCCCAAGTTATTCATCTGCAACTCAGGGCTCCCCTCCACAGACTGCTCAAGTGCAGGTCCACTGGAAGTGCTTTCTGGGGTAAAACCTACAAAGGTCAGCCCCAAAACCACAGAATCACAACATAGGGTGAGTGGAAAGGACCTTAAAGATCATCTGATTCCAACCCTTTGCCACAGGCAGGGACACCTCCTACTAGAGCAGGTTACCCAAGGCACCTTTGAACTTGGCCCTGAACACTGCCAGGCTTGAAGCCTCCAAAGCTTCTCTGGGCAACCTGTTCCAGTGCCTCTCCACCCTCTTAGGCAAGAATTGCTTCCTGATGTCCCAGCTCAATCCAGCCTCTTCCAGTTAGAAGCCATCCCCCCTCCATGCCTTTATCAGAAGTCCCTCTCCCACTCTCCTGGAGGCCCCCTCCAATCTGGAAAGCTGCTCTAAAGTCTCCCTGCAGCCTTCTCCTCTGCAGGCTAAAAGTGAGACTGAAGCTCTGCCTTCACTGAAACACAGCGTTTCAGGAGCCTTCGACTCAGAAGTCACCACCGAACTTCTCCAGCAGGGGTCTTTGAGAAGTCATTGAACTGGGCTGTCTGAGGCTTGTCCTGTCCAGTCACATTCACAGTTGTTACCAGAGCAGAGGCCTGCTCCAGCCTGCCTCAGGGCATCTCCAGGCAAACCATCCAGAGTTTGTCAGCCTTCACTTCCCACGGTTCTCTGCACACAAGAAGCAGCAGGCAGACAGCTGGCATGACAGCCACAGAAACTGCATCTACCCGGCTCTGGTACAGGAAGAACCTGAACTAAGGGCTGCTGCACAGTGAGGAAGAGTCCAAAGCAGCAGAGTACCATCCCCCGAGCTGTGCTGTGAGAGCACTGAGCAGAGGCTGACACCCGAGCCTTGGGTCTGCACTGCCCAGCCCCTGGACACAGCAGAGAAACCAACCATGGAGCCTGAGCAAGTGAAAGCACGCTGGCATTCAGCCTGGCAGAGGGCAAGCAGCACGGCACAAAGAGCCTCTCTGGAAGGGCAGCTTGACTGTATTGGCCATCAGGAACAAAATCAGGCCCACTCCAGGGAGCTGCCTTCACCTGAGTGGAAGCCAAACCACCGGCATCAGGGCCTTACCGAAACGTTCTGCAGACATTCCTCGCAGGAACTCCGGGAGAGCTCCGAGCAGGCTGGAGAAAAAAACCACAAGATACAGAGATGATGCTCACACCAAGCGCTTCTTCCTTCCGCTTCTAGACACAACCATTCTGCTGGGAGCCAGGAAAGCTTCAGTAGTTCTCAGCATGGCTCCGGGTGAAAGGGACCCGAGAGATCATCAGCGCCAACCTCCCCAACACGGGCAGGGACACCTCTCGGCTAGACGCCAGCCCAGCTGCCACCACCCCTCCTGGCGCAGGCAGCCCGGAGCCAGCCCCTCGGGTGCAGCCTGCCCGTCCCGTCACACAGTTCCCAGGGCGGCCGAGCCGGAAGCCACCCGGGGCCGCTGTCCTCCCATCACGCGGAACCAGCCCGCCCCGAGCGGGAACGAGCACAGAGGCAGCCCATCGAGCTCTAACAGCTCTCCGGGACCCGGACGGACCTCCGCCCATTCCCCCCGACTGCGCCCCACAGCCCGCAGCCATGGGCAAGCCCCTCCGCGGGAAGGGAACGGCGACGCCCAGCGGCCCCCCGCCCTTGCTTACCCCGCGCCGGTGCTGGCGGGGCCGTGGTGGTGAGGTGGCCCCACACTAACGCCAAGCCCTGCAGCCACAGCGGCCACAGCAGCCACCGGGCAGCCATCACCGCTCCAGCCCGCGCTGGCACCCAGACCGCACCTCCCGCAGGCGCCGCGGGAAGACCGCGCAGGCGCCGGCGGCTCTGGGAAGGGGACGGACGGGGCGGGGCCGGGCCGGGCCGAGCGGCTCCCGGAAAGCAGGCAGGGGCGGGGCCAGGGCGGAGAGGTCGCCGGAGTGGGCGGGGCGGACGGGCGGGGCGGGGAGAGGCGGGGCGAGGGCGCGACACTGGGGTAGAGACTTCGCTCCATAGGAGTCCAAGTGGGTCCTTCACCTTTCTCGGTCAAGGGAAGGCATCAGGGAGTCATGGTATCCTTCTGAGCTCACCCAGCCCAACCATGCTCTGATTCTGCCAAGGCTGGGGCTAAGCCATGGCACTCAGCACCACAGCTCTGCCTCTGGGAAACCCCTCCAGGGATGGGCAGTCAGCTGAGAATTTAGGGGACCCTTGAGAACCACTGATGGTAGCAGCTGAGAAGTCATCTGAGAGCTGCCAGGCCCTCAGCACTGATCTGCTTAGAGCTCCTGTAAGGCGGAACAGAAGCTGCGTAGACTCAATTCACTGCTCACAATGAGTCAAAGACATTGCAAAGACTTTGTGGCTTGACACAGGGAGAGAACTCAGCAAGGTCTTGTCAAGCTCACCAGATGAAAGCAGCTTCCTGGGGTGAAAGCTGCCTCAGAGCTGCTTGGGTGAATGCTGCAGCACAAACCAGTCCTGCAGCCTTTGGGTTTGACTCACAAGGCAGCTACATAAATTACTTCAGAAGAATCTTCCTGAGGAGGTTGCCTTGGACAGCTGTCCAGCTCAGGATTTTGTCTTAAGCAGGAGTCTTACAAGCCCAGGGAGTTAGAACACAGCCTGCAAGGTGCTTTAAGGCAGCTGAAACTCTCTGGAGGTGCCCATCAGAGCACACGAAGTTGCTCATGTTGTAGCAGCTGCCCACAGCATTCAGCCACACTGTCTGCAGGAGGAGATTTTATTAGAAATGCTTCACCTTCTGCTGCACAAAGAGCCAGCACCACCACCACACACCACTGCAGAAGCTGCACAGGAATAGTCTGCAAACAAAACAGATGCCTGTGACCCCACAGCACCCAGCCACCCGCTGCAGCAGCCACGACTCAACTCCCTGCAGCCCAAGTGCCCAGGAGGCTGGGCAGAGACAAGACTCCTAACTGCTGCCCACTGGCTCTTCCCAGCAGACACAGCTGGTTCTGCTCAGATCCAGGGAATCCTGTCCCTCCCCAGCCCTGCTGCTGGACACGGCAAGGACCTCAGCAGGAGGAACCTCAGCATGATGGGAACCTCGTCTCAAGTGTCACAGGTTAACTGCTTCTTTTTGTGGAGGAGAAGCAGAGAGCAACACTTCCAGTCCTCCTCACTTCAGATCCAGCAGGAATTCACCTTACCAGCACTGCTGGGTGGCCCTCAGCTGTGGAAAACACACAATGCAACAGCACTTTGGACACAGATGGCCTTAACCCTCTGCCAGCATCCACTAACTTCGGGATCTCCACTTTCCCTGGTTCAGGTCCATCCCAGACTTTTGGAAAGACACAATTCTCAAATCAACAAGTCACCAGCTTAGGCAGCAGCAAATGCTGACTGAGAGTGGAGTGCATAAACCTCCAAGGGCTGATTGCAGTATTTCCACTTTCAATGACCAGAACAAACCACTCTGGTAAAGAACATCAGCTTGCTAGGCTGCCTCTCATGCTCTGGAGATGCTGACGGTTCAGCTCTTTCTGCAGTCACTGAAAGATGTACCCAGCAGCCCTCCAGGAAGTCCAAAATGCTCTGCAGGTCCAGGCTCAAAAGGCACACTGGACACTGCCAACTAACGTGCACTGGCCAACTCAGCTTCAGGGAGGCATGGAGAGAACAAGACGTGGGGTGGTGGGAAAGCAAGCTGACATGACTGTGCCATGGGAGGTTTGGATTGGAGATCAGGAACAATTCCTCTCCTGACAGAGTGGTCAGGGATTGGCACAAGCTACCCAGGGAGATGGTGGAGTCTCTGTCCCTAGAGGTGTTCCAGAAAGGTCTGGCCATGGCACTTGGGGCCTTGGTTTAGTGGCCATGGTGGGGTTTGGTTGATGATGATCTCAGAGGATTTTTCCAACCCAAACAGTTCTGTGACTATATCATGATGAAGCAGCAGCTCTTGGCTTTGAGCTGACAAAGCCTCTAATACCATGGGCAGCTCAAACAAGTGTCTGAGGCTGGGTGAAAGCAGACTGACTGCAGGGCAAAGCTGAATTCTGAAGAAGAAAACTGGCTGGTGTGTCATGGTGGTGTCCCAATCCTGTACAAGCCATAATCTGAGTGAACAGAAGTGAAACCTCATCTACCATCACCAAGCCAGACTGGATGGGGCCTTCAGCAAGCTGGGCTAGGAGGAGGTGTCCCTGCCCATGGCTGGGGATTGGAACTGGATGGTCTTTGAGGTCACTTCCAATACAACCCATCCTAGGTTCTATAAGGTGAAGCTCAGAAGTTATTCAAACCTCATTTTAGAGAGAATAAGGATGGGAAACATTCTCCAGTTGTGAAGCGGAAGCAACTGAACTGTGAAAGAACTCAACCTGAAGGGTGCTGCAGAAGGTGGCTGACCAGGTTAAGCCTTAATCAGCAACTCAATGAACGTAAGAAGTCCAACAACCACGAAGATCAGCTCTGAAGAATCCACAAGTCCAGCGCTGCTCCTATGTACATCTGAAAAATAAACTAACTCTGGAATTAAAAACCTCTCCTGAAGGGCTACAGCCCCTGCTGAGATGCTATGGAGCCTCTGTAGTGTTTCAGAAGAATCTGTCACAGCCTTCACCACTCTTCATGGTTTACTAATTCAGCTGGCACAGCAGAGGAGCACTCCAAAGCCTGCTTGAGAACCCACCTCAAACAAACCAGTCCAGTTTCTAAGGAGGCTTTTGAAGCAGGAGTGGATTCTCAGTCAAAGAACAGGTGTGGTGAATTTGCCAACTTATTAAAACCTGGACTAGAAACAAACCTCACAGAAGTGTCCAGCTCCAGGCACTCACCAGGTTCTGCTCCAGGAGAGCATCAGCACTTACATCACTTTTCCTCCTCCTGCTGGCATGTCCAAGGGTGATTTGACAGCAGCTGCTGCAGAAGTGGCTCAGCAGGTGGCTTTGTGTGCTGCTCTGCCAAACGCCCTTCTCAGACACCACAGCTCAAAGTGAGGCAGGAACATCCACTGCCTGCATCTGGGTCATGCATGGGTGCAGAGGTCCTCCCAGGCAGCTCCTGCCAGGGGATCAGTGCCTGACAGCATATCAAAGAGCAGAGCTCCAAAGCTGCTGGGATCCAGGGAGCAGAATGAGTAGCTGCTGTTGTTAACGTGCTGCCCCAGCATCTGCAGCAGCCTCCTCTGGGGTGACTTCAGAGCTTAAACACAGCAAAGGTGGGCCAGGAAGTAACAGATAATGGCAATGGACTTCCTGACCTGGGACCAGGCTTTGTTCAGCAGCACCCAGTGACAGGACAGTGGATAACAGGCACCAACTGGAACAGGAGAAGCTTCATCTAAACACGAGGAGGAACTTCTTTAAGGGTGCTGGAGCCTTGGAGCAGGCTGCTCAGAGAGGTGGTAGAGTCTCCACTCCTGGAGACATCCCAAACCCACCTGAATGTGTTCCTGTGTGACCTTCTCTGGGCAACCCTGCTCTAGCAGGGGGCTTCAACTCAATGATTTCCAGAGGTCCCTTCCAACCCCACCATTCCGTGATCCTGTCAATAAACTCAGATCTCCACTGCTGTGCGCCTTGGGGAACTTGAGCCTTCTGAGTGGTCAGGCTGAGTGCAAGGCAGCAGAGTGCAGGCTGCAGCTGTCCCTGCAGCAGCATGGCTTGGCTGCTGTCCCTTAGGAGGTGTGTGTGACCATGGGCATGTCGATCTCCATGGTGGACAGACGGGAGCGCGCAGAGTAGGGCTGGGGGGTGTAGCTGTGCATGCTGGGGGGGTGGGAGTAGAGGGGATGCCAGAAGGGAGAGGGGAGGCTCTTGCAGGCACAGTACCAGAGAAAGAGCAGCACAGAGGTGAAGAAGAGCCCGCCAGCACTGGCGATGGCGATGAAGACGGAGATGTCGAAGCTGAAGATGGGCTCATACTTCCTGTTCAGGTAGCTGTTGTAGAAGATGACCCAGACGGAAGGAGTGAGGCAGATGGCGCAGGCCAGCAGGAACAGCAGCCCGGCCACCAGGTGACAGCCGGCGCTGTTCACCAGGCACCTGGCCAGCTTGACGTTGGGCGCGGTGGACACGAAGGCCGTGTGGCACATGCCGACCAGGCAGAGCAGCAGGGCCGCGGCCGCGGTGGCCATGCTGAGGGGCAGCGCGAACTGCAGGACGCGCAGGTCCAGCTGGTCCACGGCTCGGTACCACTGCGGGTCGTAGCTGACGCAGTCGCGGCTGCCGTCGAAGCGCGCGCACTTGATCCACAGCCCCGTGAACACCGTCAGGTTCCGCTCGTTCCGGTTGAAGGTGCAGAGCCGCATCTGCCGCCAGTTGGGCAGCAGCACCGCCGCCAGCAGGCCGGCGACCGACGCCGTCCCGCTCAGGAAGGCCAGCACCGTGGCCGCGTGAACTTCCCGGCAGCCCATCCTGGCCTATGCAAGGCTTCCTGCGATCAGAGAGCAGCGAAGGAGTAAGTCAGCAGGCGAAGGCTCACGGGCAGAGCACCGACTGTGAGCGTGGAACGGGATGGGCTCCGAAAACCATTCAGGGTCACCCAACCCAATCATGCTCTGACTCTGCCAAGGCTGGAGCTAAGCCATGGCCCTCAGCACCACAGCTCTGCCTTGGGAAACACCTCCAGGGATGGACATTCAGCCACCTCCCTGGGCAGCCTGCACCAGGCCCTGAGAGCCCTTTCAGTCAAGAAGTTTCTTCTCACGTTCAGCCTAAACCTCCCCATGTGCAACTTGAGGCCATTTCCTCTGCCCTCCTTGTTCCTACGGAAAAGAGCCCAGCCCCCACCTTTTCCTCCTCGCAGGGAGCTGCAGCGAACAGCCAGCAGTAACACCCGTGCCCGGTACCTCCGGAGGCTCAGGAGAGCCCAGGAGCACGGCTCAGCGCGTCCCGCCGCGCTGCCACAAG
>VWZE01005357.1:398527-410323 GCA_013396675.1 Eubucco bourcierii
CCCGCCGCTGCCGCCAACACCCCCTGCCCGCGCCCCTTCTGAGGTGCACAAGCGCCTCGCAGGGCCAGGAGCACACCGGGAAAGCCACACCGTACCGCGGCTCCTGCCGGTGGCTTTTGAGTCAGCTGCCGCCAGGCGCCTCTGGGGCAGCAGCCGCGGCCCGCTCCCGCCGCTCCGCTCCGCTCCCCTCCCCTCCCCTCCCCTCCCGTCAGGGCGCGGGGGCTCGGAGACCACTCACCGCGGCCACGCCGCCCGCTCCCTGTTCAGGCTGCTCTCTCGGGAGGCCGCCGCAGCCCCGGAGCGTTCTGAGGCCGCCGCTCCGCGCCGCCGCACTGCGGCCCGCACCACAGCTCCCAGAAGCCCCGGCGGGGTGGCGCTCGGTGGCGGCGTCCGGAGGAGAGGCTCGACCCGGCAGTTCCTCAGTCGCCGCCCGCCCGCGGAAGCGGCTCGGTTCGGCTCGGCTCGGCTCGGCGCGGGTTAGCTGTTGCCCCAGAGATGGGTGTGCGGAGTGCAATGCATGCACCGAGGCGAGCCGCGAAGCTGAGGAGGATCCCGAGCTGTCTGGGTGCCAGCAGGGCGATGTCCAGCACCTAAGGCACCTTCTAGGACCTGAGCTGCGTTTTACGTAGCCAGCAGTTAGTGTTGGCCAAAAGTGACCTCACACGAGCAGGCATAAATCCACCACTCCCCTATGCAGAGCCTTCGGTGCTCCCCTAGGTGTGACACCACCTCCCACTCCCCACCTCTGCAGTTAACCCCTTTCCTCTGCACAATGCATTGGGGCTGTTCCAGCGGCAGGGTGACCACAGTACCATTAGCAAGACCATCCGCAGCCATCGCAGCAGCCCCAGGCCACCCTTGCAGCCCCCAGGCCATCCCTGCCCTTCCCGAGCCCAGTCGCCTCCTCCCGTCGCTGTGAAGCACCTTAGCCAATCGTCCAATTCTCCAAGTGCCGAGGGCTGCTCAACTCCTGCAAGCTGCAGCTTTGAAGCCCGTTCAGCGCTACTCATTTCAGGCACAAACTGAAGCATCATCAGCATTCATCTGAGGAGGAGTTCCTTGATTTTAAGGATGGCAGAGCCCTGGAGCAGAGTGCCCAGAGGAGTTGTGGAGTCTCCCTCTCGGGAAACTTCCAAAACCCCTGGATGTGTCCCTGTGTGCCCCTGCTCTGGCAGGGGTTTGGACTGGATGATCTGCAGACGTCCCTTCCACCCCCACCACCCCGTGCTTCTGTGATTTTCCATTCATCACTGAAGCTCAGATAACTTCACACAGCTAAAACAAAGCCACAGCTGGCTCTTGTTTCAAACCTCCCCCCAGCCCGTGTCAGATTCACATTTGTCTGGCCAAACAAAAAAAAAAAAAATCTTCCAACTACAGAGTGGTGCACGGAAAAGTGCCAATAGCCCATACCTATCTTTGATGAAAACATCTTAGCCACAAAGAGAGGAAACTTGGAGGAAAATTGAGAATGGGGGGAAAAAAAGGAGGAATGAGGATTTTCAAGACTCAACATTAATGACAGAAGAATTGGGTGATGAGGCCCTTTCAGACCTTTCTTTCCACTGGCTGCTTTAAAAGCACCTGAAGAGGCAGCGTTTGAGGACACTTAGAACAATAAAGGAGCCCAAGAAGAGACGCCTTTGATGTATTCAGTCTTCTTTTGCTTTGAAATCAGTTTAACAGCTTTGGAACAGAAACATCCAGTACAAGAAAGGCTCCTAATTTAGCAAGGAAAGTGTCAATCTGCTTCCCTAAAATACAAAATCTGGCACAGGAGCTGTTCCCAGAGATGTCCAGCTCTGTGGAAAACAGCCAGCAGCTCTTCTCCAAAAGGGAGCTGCTGTCACTGCTGTGCTTCTGAGGCCCGAGGCAGAAGATGCAGAG
Source organism: Eubucco bourcierii (assembly GCA_013396675.1). Classification (NCBI taxonomy): domain Eukaryota; kingdom Metazoa; phylum Chordata; class Aves; order Piciformes; family Ramphastidae; genus Eubucco; species Eubucco bourcierii. The sequence goes on from VWZE01005357.1 coordinate 400,415, forward strand.
TGGTTGAACTTGCTCCTTCCCTGTGTGGGGACATTTTCCTTCCATTCCTCTCACCTGGGAAAAAAAACCAAAACAAAACCACACCCCAGGAAGCATCAGCTGTGAGCAGTGCTTTGTGCTGGGCATGTTCTGGCTCTTCCTCTGTCGAGCTGTCAACATCAAAGAGAAACATCTGTTCTTTTGCCCACTGTGCTGAGAGACATCAACACAATAGGGCTGAGCAGAAAGGCAGTGGTGGCAGAGGGAGCAAAAGCTAAATGTCAGAGCTGCACAGCAGGGGGCTTCGTGTCCAGGGAGGTCATGGATGCCCCCTCCCTGGAGGTGTTCAGGGCTAGGCTGGACTGGTGGCTGGTGTCCCTGCCCGTGGCTATCCTGCAGGCCCTGCAAGCTGCCCCAGCCTAAGGCTCTCTGTGCACACTGAAGGGAGGAAGCTATGGTGGGTCCAGCCAGCAGTGCTGCTACCTTCTGTCCCCCTGCCCTGCTGAGGGCTGCAGGAGCTGCAGCTGCTTCTTTCGATATTCCTCATTCTCCCGCTCTGCTTCCTCGTCTATGGATCTCCTGATACAGGTTTTCAGCTCCTCGATGCCCTCCCCAGTGTAGGTGGATATAGGAATGATATCCTTGAATTCCAGAGTTCTTGCAGGAATCATTTCCTCCTCCAGTAAGTGCAAGAAGTCTGAGAAAAAACAATCATATTGAAGAGTCAGCACAAGCAGTCAGTGCCAGGGCACTCCAGAGCAAACCCTGCTCAGGAAAGAAAGCTCAAGAGGTGACAGCAGCAGATGTAACTGCAGCTGGCAGAGAACTCATTCGTAATTCATCTCAAAAACAGCTACAGTCTCAGAAGAGAAGCACTAACACAGCACTGCCACCAGGCTCAGGCTCTCAGGAACAGATTCTGTGCCCTTCCTGAGATGAGTATCAAAAAATCCCAAGCTGTAGAACGCAGGGGATGGATTTAAGGCTTCCTGGCTCCTCGCTCTTCAGGAAAGAAGAAATTCCCAATGTAAGAGCAGAACTGAAGCCTAGGGCTGTGTGCTGGCTGAAAGTGCAAACTGCACACCTGTGTCCAGGAGACCTTCATGGACCTCCTGTTAGCTGCCTAGAACGTGTCTCAGCCAGAACACAGCTGGGCAGCAGCTTCTGCACTATGTCCATTAAGATACTCCCCGCAGTGAACCCAGCACCAAGTGCAGCCCCACAGAGCTCTAATCGCAGCAAGTGCATCTTCAGATAAAATATTAACAACCAGCTCCAGTTTTAACCACCTCCAGAGCTCCCCTGCTGCCATCCCAGCACCACTGCTGCCAGAAGTGTCTGTGAGAAGCTGACTCACTGTGAGGCTCCTGCAGCTGCCGCACAAGCTCACGCAGATTTTCCCTAGCACCAGGCAAATCCATTTTATTAACGGCAAGAAGTGCAGGCTTGCTTAGAAGCTCCTCCTTGTACAGCTCCAGCTCCTGAAAGAGAAGGAAATGTGCCCTAAGGATCTGAGGGTTAACAACTTCTCTTTAGTGTCTTTATTAGCCACCTGGGTGAGGGCATAGAGGCTCCCTCAGCCAGTGTGCAGGTGGCACCGAGCTGCAGGCAGGGTTGGTCTGCTGGAGGGCAGGGAGGCTCTGCAGAGGGACCTGCCCAGGCTGCACCCAGGGCCTGAGCCCAATGGGAGGAGATTCAGCAAGGCCAAGGGCTGAGTCCTGCCCTTGGGGCACAACAACCCCATGAAGGGTGCAGGCTGGGGGCAGAGTGGCTGGGAAGTGCCCAGCACAGAAAGCCCTATGGGTGCGGGGTTGATGGTTGGACTGGATGCTCTCAGAGAGCTTTTCCGACCCAAACAATTCCCTGATTGTATGACACCTTGATCAGTGCTGCTTCAATTTTGCATCTCCTCAGTTCTCTGATTGCTTGAACAGTCTTCATGCCCGAGAAGCACTCAGGTGCTGCAGGCTGATGTACTAAAGAAGTATGACAGATAGAAACCAGAGACACTGATTTTTTTTTTTGCCTCAAACACAGGTATTTCAGGCTAAAAATGCTGCTCAATTCTGACCCACAAAATGCTGCTCTAGTGGGAGACGTCCCTGCACATGGCAGGGGGGTTGGAACTGGATATTTTGAAGGTCCCTCCCAATCCAAACCATTCCATGAATCTATGAACCCTAAGCTTGTCAAGCATCTTTAGATTATAAATGCAGGAGACACACCAACATGTTAAGAGTTCTTGATCAAACTGAGCCTCCTCCTTGGCTCAGCACACCTCCAGCTGTCAGCTCTGAGGATGGAAGTTACCTTTGTTAGCAGCACAACAGTTTCAAAGGCTGTCCTGAAGGGAGCCTTGATGGACAGCTGAAATCCAGAGATATCAACCTGAAAAGGTAACACAAACAGCAGCTTTGTGGCATTGCCACAGCATCAGGGGAAGACATTCTTGAGAGTGAGGGTGGGGAGGCACTGGGACAGGTTGCCCAGGGAGGCTGTGACTGCCTCCTCCTTGGAAGTGTTCAAGGCCAGGCTAGATGAGGCCTGGAGCAAGCTGGGCTGGTAGGAGGTGTCCCTGCCAACGGCAGGGGGTTGGGATTGGATGTTTGGAAGGTCCCTTCCAACCCAAGCCAACCTGTGAAGATATTGTCCACCAGCTGTTTTGCAGTGGAACACCAACACATGTCCCTCACTCCCGGGGAGGAGCCATCTACACACCAGAGGAACCCCACAGACACTGGCAGCACAAACTGGTTGGTTCTCAAAGCTCTGCTATTTAAACCTCTTTCTTAAGGGGTTCTCACAGAACAACCAAACAAAACAAAAAAAAAGCCACATCAGCTCCTGCTTTAGCTGCTTCACTGCTTTAAATTCAGGAGAGCCTGATGAAAAACTGTTCCACGGCTGAATTTGCCACCAGCTGCTAGCACATTCCACACTGGTCAGAGGATTACAGCTCTAGCTGCTATGGGCACCCAACTTACAAACCCTTTCCTTGGCACATGCCCTGCACTGCCTCTGGTTCCAGCAAGCCCCACATCTCTGCTGCTCTTACCACCAGGAGCAGCTGCCTGGTCCTCTCCACGTGCTTCAGGAACTTGTGGCCCATGCCCCTGTTGGTATGTGCACCTTCGATCAGGCCTGGCAGATCAGCCACCGACACCTGGGGCAGGCCACGGGAGAGAGGTGATGAGAAACCACCCACACGATCCCAGCACGGGGGCCTTGCAAGGGGCCTCTGCAGTCCAGCCAGGTTGGCCCCCCTGCTCCAGCAGGGCACCCACAGCAGCTTGCCCAGGATCACAATGGCCAGGGAGGTTTGGAAGCTCTCCACAGGAGACTCCACAGCCTCTCTGGGCAGCCTGCTCCAGGGCTCCAGCACCCTCAAGGTGAAAATCATCTTCCTCACGTTCAGATGGAACCTCTTGGGTTATAGTTTGTCCCCACTGCCACCTGTCCTGTTCCTGAGCACTACTGACAAGAGCCCAGCCCCAGCCTCTTGCCCCTCACCTTTTAGCACTTGCTGAGCATTGATTACATCCTCTCTGGGGCTGCTCTTCTCCAGGCTCAACAGCCCCAGAGCTCTCAGCCCCTGCTCCTCACACAGACACTCCAGGTGTCAACAGCCTGCCTGAATTCTCTGCAGTAGTTTCCTGCCCCTCTTGATACAACTGACAGGACAAGAGTCCTCAGGGTGCACCAAGGGAGGTTCAAGGCAGACATGAGCAACAATTTTTCTCACAAAAGGGCTGTCCAGGCCTGGCCCAGGCTTCCCAGGCCACTGGTGGAGTCCCCATCCCTGGAAAGGTTTCAGAGCTGTGGTACTGAGGGACAGGGTTCAGTGGTGAGCTGGCAGTGCTGGGTTGATGGCTGGACTTGATGACTTTGGAGGTCTTTCCAACCAAAATGATTCTGTGATTCTATGACTAGAAGCAGAGGGAGGAGACAAGGGCAGATGAGAACCCTTTTCTTGAGGTGCTTCAAAGCCAGCTCACAGCCAGCTGCTGCATCTGGCTAGGAAGTTCTCCTCTGCTGACTTAACACAGCTCTTCCTCCCTAGGGTCCACGTGGCCTCCTTTCCTATGCCTGCAGCAGGCACACTATGGAAACACCTCCAAGCTCCCTCTGTCTTTCAGGAATTGCCAAGCAGCACCACAAACATTGTTCCAGAGCTGCACAGCTGCCCAGGAGGAGCTCCACACCCAACTGCTTGTAGTCCTTGTACATCAGCTTGCCCAGCTCAGGCTGCACTGTGGTAACTGTGCCAGGGAGGGGAAAAGCACAGTTAGCAATGCTGCACTCAGTGCCTCTGGCACAGGGCAGCAAACCCCACAGGGCTTTCTCATTTCAGCTGCAGACCAAACCAATCTACAGGGCAAAATCAGGGCAAGGGGAGGCTAAGGGTGAGTGGAAAAGGAACAAAGAGAGAGGAAAAGCAGAGAACAAAATGAGGCCTCTCAAAGAACCAAATCATGGCACTCTGTGCACTTCTGTTCCCATCAGCCCATGAAAAGCACAGAATCAGGAAACAGTTTTGGTTGGAAAAGACCTCAAGGTCTTTCTTGGAGTGAGACCCCAAACCTGAGCTCAGCTCTCAAGCTGTGGCCTCCCCAGCGCGAGTGCAGGGCACAATCCCACCCAGCACACCAGTGCTGATCCAGGCCAGGCTGCTGGTGCCCTTCTCGGCCAGCTGGGTGAAGAGAGTTGCTAGAGAAGCTCCAGACCCTCAAAGGATTATCCAGGGCACAGAAAAACGCCATAGAGGACCAGGGGAGGAGCAGGAAGGCCAGCAGCTCTCAGCCTGTGCTCTTGCTCTGCACCCAAAGCACAAGCAGGTAGCTGATCCTCACATCCTGACAGAAAATGGCCCAAATTGGCAGCTTTCAGCAAACAGTTCCCCCCCCAGTCTCTCTGCTGCAGGCTGGGAGCTGTTTCCAAAGCACAGGAGTGCTCTGCAAAGGCTCTGCCTGGGGTGTCAGCAGCAGACTGAGGACAGCACACTGCAGGGGCCCAACTGCAATACAAGGGGCTGAGGCCAAGAGAAGGGTGGAGCAGAGCCTGCAGCAGCCTGAAGCACCCTGTGGGCCTGCACCTGGCAGCTGAGTGGCTGGAGGAAGGGGACAATGAAACGCTTGTGGTGCTTAGCAGCCCGTGTGAGTTGTGGCTGGCCACACGGTGATCCCTGCCCAGCATGCAGGAGGCCAGACAAGCCTCCCTGCTCCCGGGAAGGGACCTGCTGCCAGAGCCAGGCTGGACTTACATGGGTAGCTGGCGACCTGGGGCTTGGCATGAGACATCTTGCTCAGCAGGGATGACTTTCCTGCATTGGGAAACCTAGGAGGAAAGGCATGGAACAAAGACACAGGTGATTGCTCTGCTCCTGCTGGCTATAATGGATTCTGTTCAGTGATTTGCCTTTGCTTTTGCTTCCTCATGGCTCATCTCAGGCCAGCTTCTGCCAGTTTGGAGCCATCCTCCCTTGCCCTGTCACTGGCAAGCCCTTGTCAAAAGTCCCTCCCCAGGCTCTCCTGGAGCCATCCATCTTCAGGCACTGGGAGATTGCTCTAAGGTCCCCCTGCAGCCTTCTCTTCTCCAGGCTGCAGAGCCCCAACTCTCCCACCCTGTCCCCATAGCAGAGCTGCTCCAGCCCTGATAATCTTGGTGGCCTCCTCTGGCCCTGCTCCAACAGTTCCATGTCTTTCCTGTGCTGGACTCCAGAGCTGGACACAGGACTCCAGAAGAGGTCTCAGCAGAGCAGAGAGGTGTTCAAGGCCAGGGTGGCTGGGGCCTTGAGCAGCCTGGTTTAGTGGGACCTGTCCCTGCTCACGGCAGGGGGTTGGAACTGGATGACTTTTAGGTCCCTTCCAACCCAACCCACCCTATGGCTCGACAATTCCAGCCCTTACTCACCCTGCCTGGTGTCCCAGCCCAATTCAAGCACTTCTTGTGACAGGAGCAGACCACAGCAGCGCAGCAAGGATCAAAGCAAGCTGTGCAGCTGACTGCTGGTGACAAACACAAAGGGACAAGTCCCCCAGAGAGCCACAGGCTCCCCACTCCCAGTGAATCACGACCTGTTAATGGGGACAGCTTGTAACAGCTAATGACAAACAAGCCCAGAGGCACATTAAGGGCTTACAAAGGGGGTGTCTTAAACAAGGATGAGCCACAATGACTCCAGTGACAACAATGGAGCTCTTGAGGGCAGCTTTAATGCATTCTGGCCCTGAAGACATCCTGGAAAGTTGCTCTGGTCATCTCCTCAAGTGGGTGCTTTGTTTCTGCTGAGGCACAAGACAGGCTTTGAAGTTTCAATTCAATCTGCACATCACAACCTGTCCCCAGCTCTGATGGGCCTCTCTCAACTCTGGGGGCTTTTTCACCTGCTCTGACAGCAAACTACCTGCAGATCCTCTGAGGACACAAAGAGATCAAAGTCCAGCACAAGCCATGAGAGGCTGCTTCCTGCTCTCCACAAGCAGGCACCAGCTCCTTAATGAATGATTGATCCTCAGGGCTAATGAGGCTGTGTGTCCACTCCAAAGGCAGCCCAGCAGCTGAAGTGGCAGCTGGGCTAGAGATGAAAGCAGCAGCAGTGCCACACAACTCCTGTGCTTCCACACACCCCACAACTAGACCAAAACTCTCTGCCATGCCACCTGGGCACTCACGGATCCAGACTATGGTTTGGGTTGGAAGGGACATTGAGGGTCATCTGGTTCCACCCCCCTGTCGTTAGGCACCTGGAGCTGAATCTGGTATGAAGAGAAGCACTGGAGAAGGCCCTTGGAGCCCCAGTGGACAGTTGGTCACCCATGGACAGCAACGTGCCCTCATGGCCAAGAAGGCCAGTGCCTTTCTGGAGTGCACTGAGAAGGCCAGCAGGCCGAGGGAGGTTCCCCTCCAGCTCTGCTCTGCCCTGGTGAGGCCACATCTGGAGCACTGTGCCCGGTTCTGGGCTCCCCAGTTCAAGAGGGACAGGGACTGGTTGGAGAGAGTCCAATGGAGGCCACGGGATGCTGAAGGAAGTGGAACATCTGTGTGAGGAGCAAAGGCTGAGAGCCCTGGGGCTGCTGAGTATGGAGCAGAGCACCCCCAGAGGGGATCTGATCAATGTTTACAGCTCTCTTGTAGCCCACTTCAGTTACTGGAAGGCTGCTCTAAGATCTCCCTGCATCCTTCTCTTCTCCAGGCTGAACAGCCCCATCTCTCTGTCTGTCTCCGTAACAGAAGTGCTCCAGCCCTCTGATCATCTCAGTGGCCTCCTCTGGCCCTGCTCTAACAGGCCCAAGTCCCTGTGCAGGGACATTCTGCTGATCCATCACAAGCTTCCCCACAACACCACCCCCAATTCTTCCCAGCTTTCCCAGGGTTACACTCCAGCTGATCTGCAAACCAGGGGGAGTTTGGTGGCAATGCAAAGTTCACTCTCCAAACCCACACTGCTTTGAAGCCCCATCTGAAGCTCGCTGGTTTGCTTTCCAGTGTCAGCTCTCCAGCTGCAGTACTCACCCAACCAGGCCAACATCTGCTATGAGTTTCAAATCCAGGCACACGATTCTCCTCTGCCCTTTGCAGGGCACAAAGTCTGTGGCCAAAGAGCCTCCAAGACCTCCACGAGCTGCCAACAATCTCTCCCCTGCTGCATTAAGCTCTCCTAAAAACAAACAAGCAGTGATAAAAGGGAGTCCCCTGCACAGCTCAGCTGGGGTTTCCCGCTGAGACCTGTCTCCAGGCTCTCTTGCAGTGCCCTCAGGTCATGCCACTTCTCCTTCTCTAGAGACAAATGAGAGCAGTCACAGCTCTCTGCCACCCAGTCAGGCACTGCAGGAGAAAGGCAAGTACAGGCAGCCAGGATACGGCCAGGGTGGTTGTTCTGAGCCCTCTAATACTGCAGTTCCTGAGGAAACATCTCTGATGGAGATGTGGCTCCAGCAAGCTACTCAGATGGGCCAGATGACTTTGTTCAGGCTGCAGCATGTCCCTTGGGACCTGTCCAAGGACACCTTTAGGCACTGAGCACCAGTGAAGAACTGCAAGATTTGAGATGAGCTGAAATGCTACTGCTCAGAAGGGATCTTTTACCTGCTGAGCTGTCACGACCCAGCAGTGTCCCAGGGACACCTCCCTGGGCACATGGACACCTCGTGTATGTGAGGCCATTCCACGGAGAAGCAGCTGCCTGTCAGCCCTGATCACTGCTCTGCAAGGGCACTTTTCTCCCTGCTACAAGCTGACACCAACTGACCACTGCTCATTCCCAGCTAGCTCTGTACCTGTCAGCTCCTTGTCCAAAGGAAGACAAAACACATCTTAGCAGGCACCTACCATTAAAACGTCCTAGTGGTGTGAGAAGCCTGCCAGATACCATCAAGAAGCCAAACAGCACTGACAACCCAGAAGTTCTTACCTATGTGCTTGCCATCATCGCAGAGCACCGAGATTCCCAGGGGCACGGCAACTTCACAGTCCTGCCCCTTCTCACCTTTCAGTGCCCTGACGCTGGGGAAATGAAACCAGGCTTAGGAACCAGAGCGTCACCCGGTGGGAGGCAGAGGACAGCTTCAGAGAGGCCCTTACCTGCTGTTGGCTCCAGTCCCGGCCATGAACCTCTTGTGAGGGTATCTGTCCCTTATGCTCTTCAGAGTAGCTCTCTCCTGAGCGACGAGCCAGACATCACCACCTCTGCCTCCTTCTCCCCCCAGGCGAGGGTAGCCCATGCCCCCGGTTCCTCCTCGGACGTACAGCCGCAGGCTGTCGATGAAGCTGCCATACTGGTACAACAACCCTCCGGTCACTGCCATGCTGGCACAACCACCCTCCCGTCACTGCCATGCTGGCACAACCACCCTCCCGTCACTGCCATACTGGCACAAGTCTGTCGCAAGTGCACTCCAGAGCCTTAGACACATCCTAGTTTGGGCAGAACTTTTCTCTGAGAGCAGTATGAACCTTCAGGACACAGACACCTGAAGCTCCTGAGACACTGAATAAGACAAATATTTGTGTCGGCCCCAACAGGGACCCCCCCACAACATTCCAGGCTTGGGGCAGAGGAGCTGCAAACTTCCCAGCAGAGAAAGACCTGTGGGTGCTGGGCGACAGCAGCTGGAGAGAGGAAATGGCCTCGGGTTGCCCCAAGGCAGGTTTAGGTTGGACATGACCGAAAGAGTTGTCACAGCCTGGCAGAGGCTGCCCAGGGAGGTGGCCGAATGCCCATGCCTGGAGGTGTTTCCAGAGGTAGAGCTGCGGTGCTGGGGGCATGGCTTAGCCCCGGCCCTGACACAGCCAGCGCACTGTTGGGCTGGGTGAGCTCGAAGGGCTTTGCCAACCCAGACCATTCCATGAACCTATCTCAGAGCCCAAGCCAGACAGAAGAGTGGGCAAGGCCGTGCCTGCGCCCAGGCTGCAGCACCCAGGATCCCAGCACCGCGGGGCTCACCGCACGCTGCCCGGCCCCGTGCCTCCTGCCCTGCTCGCCCAGATCTGCTGCGCGGCCGCTTGCCGGCGGCAATGCCCGGGAGCGAATGACCCTGACGAACCGCGGCTCAGTCCGGGGAGGGCAGCTCCGCGCCAGCCCCTCCTACCCGCCGGGCGCGGAGCCGCCGTCCCCCCGTGGGGCTTCGGGCACTCGGGGCCCACGGCCGCGGGGCCGGATACTGACCTTCCGTAGCACGGCCCCGCCGCACCGCACCATGCTGCCGGCCGCTCCCCGTGGCCGAGGGCGGCAGGCGGGCGGCGGCGCCCTCAAGCGCAGTGCCCGGGTCCCAGGACGAGGCAAGGAACAGGGCTGGCTCAGATCCCAGGTCTCGCTACCGGCCGAACGAAGGCGCAGGGCAGAGAGGCTGCAGCCCAGACGCGACGCTGCCCGTGGCCGCCATGCCGAGCGAGGCGAGGCGCGGCGGGGGGGGGCGCCGCCCCCTTGGGGCC
>VWZE01005357.1:410341-437051 GCA_013396675.1 Eubucco bourcierii
CCGCAGAGCCAACCATGTGAGTGTCCGCAGCGCCACCTTGTGGGCATCCGCAGCGCCACCATGTGAGTGTCCGCAGCGCCACCTTGTGGGCACCCGCAGCGCCACAGTGTGAGTGTCCGCAGCGCCACCGTGTGGGCGCCCGCAGCGTCTGTCGGCGTCTGGGAAAGTTCTGAACGGGGCGTCATAGAACATGGAATGTTTTGAGTGGAAAAGACCCCCACGATCACCCAGTCCAGCCATCAAGCCAACCTCACCCCACCCTGGCCACCACACCATGGCCCCAGTGCCATGGACACACCTTGCTGGTACAACCCCAGGCATGTGGACTCCACCACCTCCCTCTGCCAATCCCTGAACACTCTGGCAGCAAAGTTTTTCCTCAGGAGATGTCATTTAAAGTCGGGAGGTACTCGTATCACTGTTTAAGGCCCTGGTGACACCTCGCTTGGGTCCTCTTCCTCTGCTGAGACCCCTCCTGCAGTGCAAGGGGGCAGCTCTGGAGCCCCAGCACAAGCAGGACATGGAACTTTAGGAGCAGGGCCAGAGGAGGCCACCAAGGTGAGGAGAGGCTGGAGAGCCTCTGCTGTGGGCACAGGCTGGGAGAGTTGGGGCCGTGTAGCCTGGAGAAGAGAAGGCTGCAGGGAGACCTCAGAGCAGCCTGCCAGGATCTGAAGGGGCTGCAGGAGAGCTGGGGAGGGATTTTGGGCAAAGGAGTGCCAGGACAAGGTGGGGAGGGCTTCAGACTGGCAGCTGGACTGAAATGAGCCATGAGGAAGCAATTCCTGCCCGTGGGGGTGGTGAGGCACTGGGACAGGTTGCCCAGGGGAGCTGTGGAGGCTCCAAGCTTGGAAGTGTTCAAGGCCAGGCTGGATGAGGCCCTGAACAAGCTGTGCTGGTGGGAGGTGTCCCTGCCCATGGCAGGGGGCTGGAACTAGATGATCCTTGAGTTCACTTCCAACCTTACCTTTCTATGATTCTATGATTCTGTGACTAACTGCTCTGAAGCTCAGCTGAGTCTTGAGCACAGAGGGGCTGAGGGGGCAGCTGGAGAGCCTTGGCACAAAGAGCTTTTGGGGCGGCTGAGGTTGTTTTCCTCAGGAGAAGAGCTGTGGGCAGGCGGCTGAGCTGGCTATAAATACACCACGGAGTAAACAGCAGCCAGGGAGCCCTTTTCATTTGCCACAGAACGGCAGAGCTGCACTGCTCATTAGTGACTGCAGCAGGGAATTAGAAGAATGCCTCTGGGCATGACAGAACCCAGCTCCCAAACAGCTCTTCCCTGGAAGTGGTGGGAGCACAGAACATCCCTGCCCGGAACGTGGGGCTTGAGCAATGCACGAGGGGCTGGCAGAGCAGAGCCTTCTGCAGGGGCAGGGAGCTCTGCCCTGGCACTCGGGAGGGCCTTGCTGTCCTGTGCTTCCCTGCTGATTCAGAGGACAAACGGCAGAACATTTTGTCCAGACCAACGGTTCATACTCCAGGAAGGGTTGTGAGGCTGCCCTGAGAGCAGGCAGGGCTCAGACCTGCTCACCTATGCCCAAGGCAGGTTGTGTTGCTGCAGCCTCAGAGCAGCCCATGGTGTGGGCATTTGTCCTGCTCTGAGATGAAGTGGAACTGGTTCTTTTCACTGCTGTCACTGCCCAGCTCAGGCTCTGCTCAGTGAGGCCCCTCCTGAGCTCAGGGCAGGTTGGGACAGCCAGGGGCTGCTGCTGACAGGGAGAACACTGACACAGGGAGAACACTGACACAGAGAGTCACTGCCAAGGACACTGCTGCACCTTGGAGGGCAGGAGGTCAGAGGTGGCACCTGCAGGGAGAAGCAGACAGCTCAGGTGACCCTCAGCTGTCCAACAAGGGCATCCTATGGAGAGCATCCTCAGGATCAAGCTCAAGGACCACCAGGGTCAGGCCTCCTCTTCACTGGTCAGAGTGCAAGGAGGATTCTGTCCCTTCTGCCTCTCATCCCAGCCCATGAGTTCCTGAATCCAGTTCCCAGCTGCTGCTGAGCCCATCTGGGACTCCTGCCACAGCACCAGTGGTGATGGTGGCCAGCTGCCACCAGGGGTTGGGTTCCATGTTGGTTTGTTTCTCCATTCTATGAGTCTGTTCTCATGTCCACCCCAGCAGGTTTAGTTTCTTTCCCACCCCATCCACCTTTCTCCCTTCTTCTCTTTCTCTTCCCTTTGGGAAGCAGAAGGGATCCTCTGGCACTCATCTAGTGGCCAGCCCAGCCCTGGGCCTGCCATCTCATTACCTAGGAAACAATAGAAAAGATGAGATAAGATGTGAGGAGTCAGCAGCACTGAATTCAAACTGTCCAGCACAAAGGGAACAGGGCAAGAAAGGGTTCTCAGAGCATGGCACAGGCTGCCCAAGGAGGTGGCTGAATGCTCACCCCTGGAGGTGTTTTAAGAGGCAGAGCTGTGGTGCTGAGGGCCATGGCTTAGCCCCAGCCCTGGCAGAGTCAGAGCATGGTTGGGCTGGGTGAGCTGAAAGCCAACCCAAACCATTCTATGATTCCCAGACCAACAAAACAGCACCAAAATCTTCTCTGGCACGTTGTGGAAGTTTAAAAAGCAGTGAGAAACTGCTGTGAGTTTCCCTGCAGGTGGGGCAGGGCTGCCTGCTGTGCCTGCTGCTGCTGGGCTGCCCCAGCCCCCGCTGCTCTGAAGTGCCCTCTGGGTTGCCTCTGCTGGTGCCTGCACTCAGTGGTCTTAAGAGGGCATGTCCAGCTGGAACAGTTCTGCTGTTCTGTGGTTCTGGGATTCCATGGATTCTGTGACTGCATGGATTCTATGGTTCCATGGATTGTGTGGGTCTGTGACTGCTCTGCTGTGCAGACAGGACTGCAGGTGGGCCCCCAGGTTTGTGTCTTAGAGCCTTCCTGTTAGCGATCAGCAAAGGATTCTCTCTCTGCTGTATTTTCCTCCCTCTCTCATCACTGCCTCTCCCCTCCCTTCTCCAAACACCACCACCCCCACCCCCTCCCCAGACTAAATCTCCAGGTGAGACCCCAGCCCAGGCTCAGCTGATGCTGCAGAAAGAGGTGGGGCTGCCACAGCTCCCTCCTGCCTTTCCCACTGACCTGACTCCTTGCTGCTGCTGCTGCTGTGCCAGTGGCAGAGTCCTCCCTGTGCGTCCAGCAGCTGCCAGGAGCTTGTGGCCTCCTCAGGGATTGCTTTCTCCACTGCTGTTGCAAGGCTCCTGCTTTCCACCTCCTCTCAGAAACACTGTAAGTAGAACTTGGGTGGCTCTTCAGTTATTCCTTGGTGAAACTCATCTGTCTTGTACTGAATGGCAGGAGGTCCCTGGAGGCTTCCTGTGGGGTCTACTCCTGTCTGAGGTCTTCCAACAGACCTTTAACATTTTAGTTTTCAGCTGGAGCACAACGTGCCAGTTGAGAGTGGTTGGACTCCTGATCTTGAAAGTCTTTTCAACTGAAAGGCTGCTGTGGCTCTGTGAAATCCGAACAGCTCCAACTGTTGGTGGCTTCCTGGCTGCTGCTCTCCTTTGTAGCTGGAGTGCTGCGAGCGCTGGTGCCCGGTGGAGCGGCAGAGAAGAGCAGCACTTCTCTGCCTCTTGCTTGCTGAAGCCACTTTGCTGGCAGCCCAGGAGCAGGAATTCACTGCGGGCAGGCTGCTGAGGCAGGCTGCTGCTACCGCCTGGCCAGGGCTTAGCCTGGGGAGTGTCTGTGCTGTTCTCTGCAGTCCTGAGAGTGAGCTAAAGGAGTGAAGGAGTCCAGGGCCCTAGCTGGTGCTGATGAACCCCAAATCACCCCTGAGCTCTCAGGGCTTGTTTCCTTGCCCAGCTCGGGACAGCTATCAGCTCCACGATGTCATCTCCCCTCCCTTCTCCTGCACAGGCCACAGATGTGTTGTTAGCTGGAGGCTGTCCTCTTAGAGCTGCAGAGAGCATCAATGTGGTTACACCCTGGAGACATCCTGGGCTGACCTTTCCTACTGCCAGTGCCTAAAGTGGAAGGTGCCTCTAGTGGGAGGGGGGTTTGAACAGGATGATCTTGGAGGTCCCTTCCAACCCAACCTTTTCTGGGATTCTGAAGATCCTCTGGGTGGGGGAGCAGGTCCCTGATGACCTTTGCAGAGCTGCCCAAAGCACTGCCCTGCATTACAAACCCAGAGAGTGTTTTGCAGCTGTATTTCACATGCCCAGCTGGCACAGGGGTTGGAACCTGGGGGGTGAGTGTGGCAGTGCTTGGCACAGGACACCAAAGCAAGGGGCACTGCCTGGGGGTCCTGACTGCCATCTTTTTCTTCAGGCTGCTTCCTGTGCTCTCTTGTCCTTTTTTTTTTTTTCTTTTTTCTTTTTTTTTTTTCTTTTTTTCTGTTTTTCCACTTCATGTTTCATTTTCCATAGCACTTGAGGTCCTCCTGTGTTACTGTTGCACAGAAACCATCTTGGTTGGAAAAGAGCTTTTAGATCATCGAGTCTAGGCAGCCTCTAGCTCTGCTCTTTCCACCTGCAGTTACTCAGCTTCTGTGCTTTGCCTGTGTGCCTGCAGTAGCTGTGGCCAAAGCCTGCCTGTTCTAAGCCAGTTTCACCAATGTCTGGGGTTGGAAGGCAGCTTAGAGATCAGCTACTCCAGGGTGGAGAGGAAGAAAGATTCCTCCTTCTGCTCTTGCTACAGCTGCAGCTGTCCCCCTGTGCTCAGCCTCCTGGGCACGGTGCTCTGGCTGCCTTGGGCTGTCCTTGGAGCCGTGTGGGAATGGGCTCCCTGCTGGCAGAGCCTCTCTCACCTGACGCTTCCCTGCAGGTATCCTCCCGGGGCATGGAGTTCCTACGGAAGCGAAGGTGGTGTCTGCAGCTGAGCTGTGTGCTCCTGCTGGCTGAGCTCTGTGCCAGCCTAGACTACCCAAAAGAGATTCCAGCCAGCCTGGGGCAGATTGACCACCAGTGCTGGGAGGTCTCGTCGCAAGGGCTGGTGGAAATGAAGAAGCTGAAGGTAGCAGACACGGTGGTGGATCTCTGGGACTTCATGATGTTCCTGAAGGAATCCCCCAGGCCCAAGCACAACAAACTCTTTGATGACCTCGCCCAGAACTTCTGGGACATGTACGTGGACTGTGTGCTCTCCAGGTCCCACGGAATGGGCAGAAGGCAGCTCCTGGCTCCCAGATACTCTTCCACATACTCCCACAGGACTCTGGCAGGTAACCACGGCAGTTGCTGCAGTCTCTTAGGGCCTCAGGCTGCCCCAAGCCTCTGCTCCATCATCCTCCGTGCTCCTTCAGGCAGCTCAGCCCAGGAGCTGCCAGGTTCCTCTCTCTGCCGCTTGCAGTGGGAGCTGCTTTCATGGTGCAGGAATCAAAAAGCAGTTGGGGTACTGCAGCCTTGCTGAAGGAAGGGTAGAAGCTGCCAGGGGTGCCCAGGGGGTGTGGCAGGGGTGCTGCTCCCTCTGCCCAGCACTGTGTACGTCTGAGGCACATGGAGTTGGGCTTCAGCCTCAGCTCCATCTCTCTGGGACAGGAGAAGTTCAAATCCCTGCCTGCCTTACCTCTGCTCTTCCCATTCTGACTCCTGGCACATCAAACTGGTCTGGTAGCTACTGTGAGTCATCCAACAGTGACAAACTGCTCAGGGTGCTCTGGGATGAATCCAGACTGGGGTGCTGGAGCAAATGTGCTTTGGGCTTTACCTCTCCTTAACCTGATCTCCTCCTGCTGCCTTTCTTCCTGAGAGGAGGCTGCAGCCAGCTGGGGGTTGGGCTCTGCTCCCTAGGAACAAGGCACAGGAGAGGAAATGGCCTCAAGTTGTGCCAGGGGAGGTTTAGTTTGGATATGAGAAGAAACTTCCTGACTGAAAGGCCTCTCACAGCCTGGCACAGGCTGCCCATGGAGGTGGCTGAATGCCCATCCCTGGAGGTGTTTCCCAGAGGCAGAGCTGTGGTGCTGAGGGCCATGGCTTAGCCCCAGCCTCGGCAGAGGTAGGGAATGGTTGGGCTGAGTGAGCTCGAAGGGCTTTGCCAACCCAAACCACTCCATGACTGTCATTCACTCCTGACATTCCTGACCATGCTGCTTGGGCAATACCACCTCTGTCTCCTTGTCTTGCAGGTTCTGCTTCTGCCAGCCCATTTTAGGCCAAAAGGGAGAACAGAGGAAGAAGCTCAGCAAGGCAGCTCCAGATGCAGCAGTAGCAAAGCACAGCAGACACTGCAGAGGCTCAGGCAAAGCCACTGCTGTGCTCCAGCCTTTCTTCTCTGCAGATGAAGCCTTGATCACCTCCTCCCTTGGTGTTTCAGCACTGCTGGGGTGAGGCATGGATTCATTAAAGTATTTTTCTACCAGCAAGGTCTGAGCAGTTGTGTTCTTGCCCAGCAGTGTCATCTACAAACCCACAGCTACCTGCACTAGGGGCAGGGCTGTGCACCAGACTGCTCCTTCTTTCCACGTTGCTGTGGGGACACAGGCTGCTACATCCCTGCCTGATCAGGCAGAGAAGACCCCCATGGAACAAGGGGTTTGAGAAAGCAAGAGACTGGCTGACAGCAGCTCCCATTATGGGCAACCACCCAGAATGGGGCCTACAAGAGATCTGGGAGCAAACATCTGCAGTGCCAGCACAAGGGCAATGGTTTTGAGCTGGAGGAGGGGAGATTGAGACTGGAGATGAGGAAGAGATTCTTAGCAGTGAGGGTGGGGAGGGTGGGCCTGCTGAGGGTGAGTCAGGGTAAGGGGACACTACCACACAAAATGATCAGACTCAGGGCACCTGGTGCCATCCTCTGTGGGCACTTTACTGATCAGCCAGCCCCATCCTCACAGACAAGCCAGGCTCAACCCTCCCCAAAGCAGAGCAGACAGCTCTCATCCTGATCCTCCCCACGTGCAGTTAACCACTCTCTGGACATTACACCCCAGCTGCTGCCCCTCTCCTGGCCCAGCCCAACCTTTTCACTCTGTTGGTCTTGTTCAAGGCTCCCTCGGCAGCAGAGGGCTCACCAAGAGCAAGGTCTGCAGCAGGCAGTGCCCCTCCAGTCAAGCCTGGTGTGCTTCCCACAGTCACCAAGCGAGCAGCTCCAGGCTGAAAAACACAACAAATGCGCTGCTTGAGACTGGGGCTGGCACCAAGAGCCAGCTGAGAGCCCCTCCAGGAGGGTGAGCTGCTGGAGAGGCAGCCTGAGCTTCCCAGCTCCACTCCAACGCTGTACTGCAGTCACAAACTGTCCCCAGCCTCACGAAGGGGACTGCAGCTCCTCCAGGACTTGCAGCTCACCTGTTTGACTGCCTGACCTTGGCTGCTTTGCAACAACCACCTGAGCTGAATGTTCATCTTTGGCAGGGAGGAGGGCAGAAGCTGGCTCCGTGGGCACAGCTGCCATCCTAGCTATCCTTTGTCCATACTGTTGGCAGTGAGCCCAAGAGCAGTGACTGCTGCTGAGGTGTTTGCCTCTGGGCTGCAAAAGGATTCAGCTCTTCCTTGCTTTTGTCCACAGCTGTGGGAAGCTGCTGAGGGCTCTGGAGAACAGGGCTGGGGAGCAGCAGCTGAGGGCCCTGGGGGTGTTTAATTTGGAGAAGAGGAGACTGAGGGCAGAGCTCATTGCTCTCTGCAGCTCCCTGAGAGGAGGCTGCAGCCAGCTGGGGTTGGGCTCTACTCTCTAGGGACAAATGATAGGAAGAGAGGAGGTGGCCTCAAGTTGCCCCAGGGCAGGGTTAGTTTGGAACATGAGAAGAAACTTCCTGATTGAAAGGGTTCTCAGAGCCTGGCACAGGCTGCCCAGGGAGGTGGCTGAACGCCCATCCCTGGAGGTGTCTCCCAGAGGCAGAGCTGTGGTGCTGAGGCCATGGCTTAACCCCAGCCATGGCAGAGTCAGAGCATGGTTGGGCTGGGTGAGCTGAAAGGGCTCATTCTGTGATTCTCACTCAGCAGGGAGAGTGGTGCCCTGCAGGGGACACAGATTGGTTCTTACCTGCTTGGAGCTTGTCAGCAGGAACACTGCTAAAGGCAGAGGGCAGCAGCCCAGAGCCAGCCACAGGAACCCCAAACCCACTGACAGGTGGTGAAACCCAACCACCACTGGGGGTACTTACTGTGCCCCCCAGGCCCTTCCTGGGAGCAGAATGGGCTGCTTCTGTCTGAGGCTTGGATTTCAGCCTGGGAGCCTCTACTGACTTCTCCTGCAGCCTCTTTACCTTGTGAAGAGAGTCAGAAAAAAAGGCAAAAACCGTTTCAAACCTGAGTCATGTCAGTTACCTTGCCAGAGATATCTGTAAGGAGCTGACAGCTCTGCTGGGCTCTGCCCCTGAAGGGAGGCTGCAGCCAGGTGGGCTTGGGCTCTTCTCCCCAGGATCAGTTGACAGAAAGAGAGGAAAGGGCCCAAAATTGTGCCAGGGTAGGGTTAAGTTGGAGATGAGGAAAATTTTCTTCACTGCAGGAGTGGTCAGGGATTGGCACAGGCTGCCCAGGGAGGTGAAGTCTCCATCCCTGGAGGTGTTCCAGAAAGCTGTGGCCATGGCACCTGGAGACAGGGTTCAGTGGCTTGCTCACCTTGCTCCTGGCCCTGGCCAGCCTGGCCCTGAACACTTCAGCCTTGGAGCTTCCACAGCTGCTCTGGGCAACCTGTCCCAGTGCTCCACCACCCTCATGGGCAGGAATTGCTTCCTCATGGCTCATCTCAGTCCAGCTGCTGCCAGTCTGAAGCCATCACTCCTCCTGTCACTACAGGTCTTTGCCAAAAATCCCTCCCCAGCTCTCCAGAACCCCTCTTCAAATGCTGGCAGGCTGCTCTAAGGTCTCCCTGGAGCTTCTCCAGGCTGCACAGCCCCAACTCTCCCAGCCTGTCCCCACAGCAGAGCTGCTCCAGCCCTCGGGTCACCTTGGTGGCCTCCTCCAAACGGGCACATTGCCATCACTCTTCTGTGTCAGTGTGCACATGGAATTCACTCTACCTGCCACTGATTATCCCCTGGTTCACTAAGAGATGTGCCTGGAGCTCTGCAGTTACCAGAACTGCAGTGGGGAAGTCCTTCTGCTCCCAGCTCCTACCTTCAGTGCCTCGAAGTTGGATGTCCGAGCCAAGAAGCTCTCCCAGGACCTGTTCACCATTTCTCTCTGCTTCTGTGTGGCTTTGATCTGCAAGAGAGGCAGGTTCACAAGCTGTGCTGCTGTCCTTTCCTCTGAGCTTCTCTCAGCTCTGTGCCTCTCTGCTGGAATGGTTTGGGCAGAGCAGAGGTAGAGGGTGGTTGGACTCATGGTTCTGAAGGTCTTCTCTGCCCAAAATGCTTCTCCAGTTCCACAACACTAAGTTGGGCTTCCATTGGCCCTCACAGCACTGCTGCTGCATCCCTGCTGCAGGCTGCTCCACTGCTCCATGCTGCTCTCTGAGAGGCCCTCACAGCACTGCTGCTGCATCCCTGCTGCAGGCTGCTCCACTGCCCCAGGCTGCTCTCTGAGAGGCCCTCACAGCACTGCTGCTGCATCCCTGCTGCAGGCTGCTCCACTGCCCCAGGCTGCTCTCTGGGAACTGGCAAAGGGACACCAGCTGGGGCAGCTGAGGTGAAACTTGTTCAACTGAACTGCTTCACTGCTGGGACATCAAACTGCCTTCAGGCAGTGCCCAGCCAGGGCACCCTCAGCATTGCAGCCCTGTGGCTGTGGCACTTGGGGCCAAGGTTTAGTGGCCTTGGGGCTGCTGGGCTGCTGGCTGCAGTGGGTGGTCTCAGAGGGCTTCTCCAGCCCAACAGCTCTCTGGTTCTGTGAGAAATTAACCAAAATCCAGAGCCTCCATAAGCTCTGCCCTGCCTGTGCCTTACCCTTGCATATGTTCTCTCCTCCTCTTGGATCTCTTGCTGCTGTTGGTTCTCAAGCACTTCAGCCTGCACAGCAGCAACCACTCTCCCAATGCTTTCTGATCCCTCTGAGATCACCCTCAAGGCTTCCTCATCTGGCCTAACAAGTTTGAATTCTTCCTTCAGTTCTTCACACAGCTCACTCCAAACTTCTGCGACCTGTGTGTGAAACACAAACCACAGCTGTTGGCATTTGTCTCACTTTTTTAGCTCCAAATTTTCCAGCCATGATGGAGCAAACATCTTGCTCCTCACTGTGCTGTTTTCAGGATAGACTTTAGTCTTTATGCCAAGTTCTTTCATGATAACCCTCCTCAGACTGCTGAGGACCAAGCTGGGCTCCACAGATGAGTGACAGGGTGCTGGTAACTGCAGAACTCAGATGACTCCAGAGCTGCAGACAGCTCAGGACAGCAGGAGAAGAGGGCAGTGTGTGTCCTGCTGGTTGCTGCTTTGACTCCCAAACTGTACCCTTCAGCAGAGCAAAGTGCACCCTGGCACACAGACACCACAGATGTCAGCTGAGGGCTGAGCCTGGGTGGTTCTTGAAGACTTCAAACTCTCTCAGGCTTTGTTTCTAAGCAGAAAAATTGGCATAAGCTAAAGATCCTGCAAGGTTTACCCTGCTCTTTTTTTCTGCAGGCACATGGAATGGTTTGGGCTGGAAAGGCTCTTTCAGCTCACCCAGCCCAACCATTCTGACTCTGCCATGGCTGGGGCTAAGCCATGGCCCTCAGCACCAAGCTCTGCCTCTGGAAACACCTCCAGGGATGGGCATTCAGCCACCTCCCTGGGCAGCCTGTGCCAGGCTCTGAGAACCCTTTCAGTGAAGAAGTTTCTTCTCATGTCCAAACTAACCTTCCCCTGGCAAACCTGAGGCCATTTCCTCTCCTCCTGTCCCTTGTTCCCATGGGGCAGAGCCCAACCCCAGCTGGCTGCAGCCTCCTTTCAGGGAGCTGCAGAGAGCAATGAGCTCTGCCCTCAGCCTCCTCTTCTCCACACTCAACAGCCCCAGGGCCCTCAGCTGCTCCCACCACTGCAGGGGGTTGGAATCAGATGATCTTGAAGGTCTCTTCTGACGCAACCCATTGTAGGATTTTAGTAACTGGTTTGTTCTCCCTGTGAAAGCAGAGGTGCCCTGTGCCACCAGTGGCTGGCAGCTCTAGAGGGGCTGGTTGGTTGCTGCCCCCTGAGCCCAGGCCCCTGGCTCAGCAGTGCAGCTGCAGCAGACCTTGCCCAGCACTCACTTTGAAGTCCAGGTAGCGCCGTACGATGGCAAGGGTGACAAAATCCTGAGCTGATAAGCCAGGCAAGGCTTCAAAACCTGCAAGAACATTGAGCAGGGCAGCACTGGAACAACCAGGAACAACAACACAGCATCCTGGCAGACAGACACCTCCTGCCACACAGCCAGGTGCAGGCAGCACAGGCAGGCACTCTTCTCATGCAGCCACAGCACTGGGTGGGCTGGAACTGGACGGTCCTGAGGGTCCCTTCCAACCCAACCCAACCCAACCCATGGTAGGACTCTGTGATACATCTGCAGGGTGCCTTGGCCTTCCCCAGTGACTTGTGCTGATTGCCAGCGACCAGGGTGAGGTTCAGGAGAGAGGTGGCACCGAGGAGGCCGCTCCCATGCCTCACCTAGCTTGCAGAACAAGCAGTAGAGCTTGGCCCGAGCGTTCTCTGACACTTCCATGATGGCAAAGCTGGGGCAGGTGGCAGGCAGGGGAACCACCTCCTGCTGTCTCTGGAAGCTGCCAGCCATGGGTTGCTTCATGTCTAACCATTTCAACAGACAAAAAGCAGAGCAGAAGAGTTAAGAGGTTTGTGTGCCCCCAGAGCTGTTAACTCAGAGGAAATGCTGCCTGGGTAGCACAGAGTGAGGATCTTCAGCAGGCTGCTATGGACTCCTCCTGCTCTGGGATGCTTGCTCAAGCTCTGTCTTAATTTGTGGCTACCATGCACATAATGGTGATAGCTTGGCCAGGAAGCTGGGAGCAGGAGGTACTAATTAGCAGGACCCAGGGGCTGAGAAGAGAGCTCCCTCCTCACACCTCCTACCAGCACAAAAAGGGCTGCCCTCTGTGCCAGAGCTGAGGTAGCTGAGCTGGCCAGCACTGGAAGAGCTCCTCCAGATCCAGTCATGCTGCTGGGCACCACCTGGGGCACCCCCAGCTGGGGCAGGAAATGCCATGGAGGGGTCAGACTCTAAACACAACGGCTAAAGGTCTTTGGGGTTTGAACTCCACCCTCAGTCTCTGAACAGTCACTTACTGTCAGCAGGGCTCAGAGGGAAGAGGCAGACCCTGCCTCTGCTGTCCTTCACCCAGCAGCTCACAGCCTCACAGGCACCACAAAACTTACCAACAATCCTGCCCCATGGGTCCCTCCTGACACCCAGCTCCAGCTCCTCCTGCCTCCAGAGCTCCAGCAGAAGGCTGCCTGCAGTTTGCTCTTTCTGCCCTCGCCAGCTGCTGATGTGTGAAGTGGTTTTGGGGTTGTCACAAAACTCAACCAAGATGCCCAGGATGATATTGCAGAGGGTCTTCTGCTTTAGCTGGGTGAGGGGGGAAAGAAAGCCAACAAACCAGAGAAACTGGGTAGTGTGCAATCGATTACTGCAGGCTCTCTCTGCCACAGAAGGGGATGGAAGGGACCTCTGGAGATCAGCCAGTCCACTTCCCTGTCAAGGCAGGGTCACCCAGAGAGGGTCACACAGGAACAGGACCAGGTGGGTTTGGAATGTCTCCAGAGATGCAGACTCCACCAGCACTCCAGGGCCCCAGCAGCCTTACATCACAGAAGTTCCTCCTCATGTTCAGATGAACTTCTGATGTGCCACTTTGTGCCCCTTACCCCTTGTCCTGACACTGGCACCGCTGAGCAGAGTCTGGCCCCATGCTCCTTGCCACCCACCCTTGCAGCATTGATCAGCAATGATCAGCTCCCCATCAGGCTGCTCTTCTCCAGGCTCAACAGCCTCAAAGTCACCCAGAACAAGAGCACACTGCGAGTGCTGCTTTTCGCAGCAAGGTGGTTTAGACAAAGTTCCAACTCCCTCTGTCAAATATTCCCTTTAAATCAGAGCCCCAGGGAGAAGTCCTGCCTCATGCAGAAGCTGCCCTGCTCCGAGCAGCTACCCTGGTGTGTGACACACACAGCTCTTGTGTTGGCACTGGAGCAGAGTGAGGAGATCCTGGCCCAGGAATGCTGCCATTCCCTCTGGTTTTCCTCCCTCTTTCACCTCTCAACAAGAGCAATCTCAGTACTCACTGCCAGCAAGTCCAGGAGCAGGCCAATGCCTTGTCTCTGCAGAAAAGAATCCTCTGCAGTGGGGCAGCCAAGCACACAAGACCTTGAAAAGAGACCACTGCACTGTGTGGGGGCAGTTGGAAGTTTCACCTCCTGCATCCCACCCATGCAGAAATATGTTTGCTGTGCCACACACCTCCAGCAGCAGGGAAATCCTGTTCAGTGCCTCTCCTTTCACACTGCCACTAAAGGCTCCCTAATTCCTGCTTCCTTCTGTGCAGGACACACACCTTGCTTGCAGCAGCCCCCAGAACATGGCACCTTCACAATGACCTGGACTAGGATCTGGAGCTGAGCTAAGGCTAAGTGAGAAAGGCTCAAATGCAGCTCAGGCACATCCCTGACCCAGCCTGTCGCAGGGCTCTGTCACACTTTGTGCCACCACACTTGAGGTGAGATGAGAAAAGCTTTTGTGGCAGCAGGGGCTGCTTCTCCCAGCTTCAAATCAGACTCACAGAATGGTTTGGCTTGGAAGGGGCCTCCAAGGTCATCCAGTTCCGAGGGACACCTCCTGCTAGCCCAGCTTGCTCCAGGCCTCAGCCAACCTGTCTTGATACACTGCCAGCCTGGGAGCCTCCACAGCTGCTCTGGGCAACCTGTCCCAGTGCCTCCCCACCCTCCTGGGCAGGAATTGCTTCCTCATAGCTCATCATTCCAGCTGCTTCCAGTCTGAAGCCATCCCCTCTCATCCTGTCACTCCCAGCCCTCATCAGAAGTCCCTTCCCAGCTCTCCTGTAACACCCTTCAAGCCCTGGAAGGCTGCTCTAAGGTCTCCCTACAGCCTTCTCTTCTCCAGGCTGCACAGCCCCAACTCCCCCAGCCTGTCCCCACATGATCATAAAGGGATGCAGGATCTTCATAGGCCCTTCAAGTGGCCACAAGCTCAACATCCACAGTGCTATTGCTTCCTGCCCTCACTTCCTCACTCGTGGTCAGTGCCAGAGGAGCTGGAGGGAGCTTTTCCTCCAGACAACCAAAATCTGCCTTTCAATGCATTTGTCAACCTCTGCTTCAACCTCAGCTTCTCCTATCCTGTCAGCTATTTGCTGACAGTTAGTTCTAAAACATTCCTAGCCCAGCACAAGCAGTTCACAGACACTTCTGAACACTCTGAAGCACTTCACTGACCACAGGCAGTCGAGGGCAGTGAAGAGGAGGCGATTGTGGCCCACTCCACTGTGTATCTTCCTTGGATCCATCTGAAGGAGTGAGATGAGGAGATCCACTCCTTCAGGGCTGAAGAGTTCCTGTGGAAGAGTTCATTAAAGCAGCACAGCTTTAATTGAGAGAGCTTTACTGAGAGCTACAGCTGGGAGTGCAAAGCCAAGCCTCAGCCATTTGCACTGCAGTAAATGTGGCCCACTTGTGCCAGCAGGAGACACTCTCTGTGATCAGAGTGTCTGGGGTGATGCAGAGCATCCTCCCAGTGAAAACACAGCCTGTCTGCAGGTTCTGGGCACAGTGGGGGCTCATGAGACAAATACCTTCCTGTGGAGATCACTGTCACAGAGAGCAGACAGGAGAAACAAGAGATCAGCTTGGATTTCCAGCAGGATGGCATCCTCCTGCTCTTTAGATTTCTCTGCAGTGTACTTTAGGATGTCTGGAAATGAACAAATTTTATAGATGTGAATGTCCTCAAAGGCCTCAGGTTGCCCTAGGGGAGGGTTAGGTTGGACATGAAAAGAAACTTCTTGAGTTCTCACAGCCTGGCACAGGCTGCCCAGGGAGGTGGCTGAATGCCCATCCCTGGAGGTGTTTCCCAGAGGCAGAGCTGTGGTGTTGAGGCCATGGCTCAGCCCCAGCCTTGGCAGAGTCAGAGCACTGTTGGGCTGGGTAAGCTGAAAGGGCTTTGCCAACCAGAGTGGCTCCCTGATTCTATGCCATGCAGTATGATGAAGGGTGCAGGGGCAGCTTTCATTCAGAAGTCCAACACCAAGGCTCCCACAGCTGCCTGCTTTGCTTCATTCACTCAGGTCCCTGTGCTGAATAAAATCCAGCCCCAAAGCAAAGGCTGAGGAGTTTCAGTGTCTCAGCAGCAAAAGCAGCACAGCAGCCAGAACTGCTCTCACTGAAGCAGAGCACTGCAAGCTGTGCCTTACCCAGCAGCTGGTTGATTGCCCCCTGGGCACACAGGCTGAGGCTGACTGCCCCATGGCAGAGGGGCACCAATGCAAGCTGTGCCTTACCCAGCAGCTGGCTGATTGCCCCCTGGGCACACAGGCTGAGGCTGACTGCCCCATGGCAGAGGGGCACCAATGCAAGCTGTGCCTTACCCAGCAGCTGGCTGATTGCCCCCTGGGCACACAGGCTGAGGCTGACTGCCCCATGGCAGAGGGGCACCAATGCAAGCTGTGCCTTACCCAGCAGCTGGCTGATTGCCCCCTGGGCACACAGGCTGAGGCTGACTGCCCCATGGCAGAGGGGCACGACAGAGCGTAGCACCCGCAGGCCGTAGCGCATCTGGTCCAGCTTGCTGCCATGGCCTCCTCTTGCATGGGAACGGTTGCCTTGGCCAGAGAAAGCACCTATGGAGCAATCACAAGGAGGACTTTTGATGTTTTGACAGGGAGGTTGGAACTAGATAATCTGTGAGGGTCTTTCCAAAGCTAGTTGCTCTGGATCCATGAAGCCACGAGCAGCTCCTGACCTTGGCCCAGGCACCACTCCAGGAAGAGCAGGAGCAGAGTGTTTGCCTGGCAGGACAGGAATTTCTCTACCAACACAGGAGCCACAGAAGCTAAAACAGCCATTGCATGAAGCTGTAGTTCTTCATACTGGGCAGCAGACCAGTCACAAGCCCCAGGCCTCTGGCTTGGTCTGATGTAAGACAGCAAGGCTGGCATCACATCACTGTCACGGAGAAGCTGCAGGGAAAGAGCAAGAGAGGCAGCTGCAGGTTTCAGCAGCAAAGCTACAGCAGAGACTCACCTGCAGCTCTCCTGCACCATGAAGATGATTTGTTATGAGGAAGGGTGTTGTAAGCTCTGCAAGTGCAGACAAACTCTAGTTGCATTCTGTAGCATCCACACTGAGTGTGGTGTGTGGAGGTCAGTGGTGTCCTCCAGGCGTATCTCAGCACTGCTTTCCTCATACTTCCACCATGGTCCTGCCTTCCAACTTGTAGCTGTAGCAGCTTCCAAGCAGCAGAACTTGATCTCAAGCTCTGTAGGAACTCTGGATTTGGATAACAGCTGATTTGGTAAGGCACTGGGACAGGCTACCCAGGGGGGTTGTGGCTGCCTCCTCCCCGGAGGTGTTCAAGGCCAGGCTGGATGAGGCCTGGAGCAAGCTGTGCCGGTGGGAGGTGTCCCTGTCCAGGGCAGGGGGCTGGGGCTGGATGAGCTTGGAGGTCCCTTCCAACCCAACCCATTCTGTGGTTCTAGGAATCTGTGATTTCAGTGCCCTCCAGCGGGTTGGCACAAGGCTCCTGTGACCCTATGGACCTTGCTTCCTGCCTCCTGTTCAGTTCCGACTCACCTGTGCCGCACAGGGGGCTGCAGATAAGACTCCTATGACATTGAACAGTAACTTCTTCATCTCAAAGTCCTCAGGAGAGTTGGTCAGTTTAAGACCTTTTAGCATGGGATTGGGAATTCTAGCTGGGAAGGAAATGACAGCCAAGTCACCAAGAATGCTGAACTAGATCCAAGTGGCATCACTATAGGGTAGGAACTCTCTCACCTTCACTAAAGGTTGCAAGCACTACTAACAGCTTTGCAAATCCACTTTCCTAACAGGCACAGAAAAAACAGACATTAATGCAGCTGAATCCAGGGAGGGCAAGGCACAGGGCTGCACTGTGGGTTTGCTTTCTCTCCCCTCCAGAATACAGAGCTTGATGTACCCATGGCACAACAAAGAGAACTGTATCAAAGAGACCAAGCTTTTGGACACCGAAACCTGTGTCTCATGCAGTGTAAATCTGAACTTGCCTGCAGAAGTCTCAAGCACAGGAATTCACTACTGGAATCAGAATCCTGGAATGGTTTGGGTTGGAAGGGAGCTTCAAAGCTCATCCAGTCCAACTCCCTGCACTCAGCAGGGACATCCTCCACCAGAACAACTTGTTCAGAGCCTTCTCCAGCCTCACCCTGGATATCTCCAGGCATGGAGCTTCAACCACTTCCCTGGGCAACCTGTCAGAGTGTTCCAACACCCTCCTGGTGCAGAACTTGTTCCTCACATCCAGTCTCAATTTGCTCTGCTCTCATTTAGAATCATAGAATCATAGAATGGTAAGGTTGGAAGGGACCTCAAGGATCATCTAGTTCCAACCCCCTGCCATAGGCAGGGACACCTCCCACTAGTACAGGTTACTCAAGGCCTCATCCAATCTGGCCTTGAACACCTCCAGGGAGGGAGCATCCACAACCTCCCTGGGCAACCTGTTCCAGTGCCTCACCACCCTTACTGTAAAGAACTTCCTCCTAACATCTAGTCTAAATCTCCCCTCTGCCAGTTTAAGCCCATTGCCCCTTGTCCTGTCATTGCAGGCTTTTGGAAAGCTACACCGACCCTCAGCTGGCTGCAGGCTCCTCTCAGGGAGCTGCAGAGAGCAATGAGCTCTGCCCTCAGCCTCCTCTTCTCCACACTAAACACCCCCAGGGCCCTCAGCTGCTCCTCCCCGGCCCTGTTCTCCAGACCCTCCCCCAGCTTCCTTGCCCTTCTCTGGCCCTGCTCCAGACCCTCACTGTCTTTCCTGGCCCAAAGCTGAAGGCGGCCCTCCAGGTGTGCCCCCCGGAGCGCTGAGCGGCAGGGGTCAATGCCCGCCCGGAGAGAGCAGCGCAAGGGCCGCGCCAGAGCTCAGGGCTGTGCACTCACCAGCACGGCTGCGGCAGCGCCTGCGGCCACCAAGGAGCCCAGCACCAACAGGTCGTTCCGCAGCTGCCGCTCAGCCCGGCCGGGCCCCCGCAGCAGCAGCTCCTCAAACGCTGCCTTCAGGGCACTGAGGAGAGAGTGGGATGCAGCTCACCTCTCCACGTTCCACTTACAGACACCTGCAGGTCTGCAGCTCCTCCCTCAGCTCCATGCTGTTCAGCACCCGAGGGTTTAACTGAGGGAGAAACACTTCATGATGAAATGGAGAAGCATAAATCCAGTGCTGGGTGCAGGGCACAATCCTGCCCTGCTCCTGCTGCCCACTCCAGTGCTGATCCAGGCCAGGCTGCTGGTGCCCTTCTTGGCCACCTGGGCACACCCTGGCTCACCTCCAGCTGCTGTCACCCAGCACCCCCAGGGCTTTCTCTGCTGGACACTTTCCAGCCACAGCCCACAGTGGTGTCTAACTCACTGGAACAGAAACAGATGCCTGAGGGTCTGAGTGATGCTTGGCTCTGCCCTGCTCCAGCACTGTTTCTGCTCTGCACCGTCAGAGCTGCTCACACTGAGAGCTGAAGGAGGCCTTAATGTAGAGGTCTCCTCCCCTGGCTCTGCCTTCTCTCGGTGCACTTCAGACAGGATACTGCAGCACACCAATGCTGGAGCTGTCTCCAGAGGACAACATCCATGCAGAAAATGCTTCTCAGTACTTACTAGACACATTCCAAGCTGTTGAGCTGCTGAACAACCTCCTCTCTGGAGGTGTTTTCTAAGAGGCTGCAGAGGATGTCTGAGGAGTGGAGGAGCAGCAGTCCCGAGGGGTCAGGATCACCCAGGTACAGGCACAGCCTGCTGGCAGCTTGGGCCTTCAGCATCAGCCTGCAGTTTGCTCCTGAAACAGCAACCTGAGTCACTGATGCCCTGCAGGGCACTCACTGCCTCCTCAGAGAACAAACCATGCAAGACAATGAGCTGCTGGCAGAAGAGTTTGTACTAACCAGAGCTGGAGAGGTGCTGGAGAGCCCTCAGCACCCACAGCTTCTCCAGGAGCTGGTTCTCTACCAAAGCCAGGGACAAAACCAGGGTTTCTGCTAAGCCTGCCAGCTCAGCCATCTGCATTTTGTAGTTGGCACTGGTTGGCTGGTAACCTGCACAGGAACAGCCTCAGTGAGGACACTGTGAACAGTCACAACTCTGAGACCCATCCTGGAGAGCTGACTGAGGCCTAAATCCAACTGAAACCAAACTTAACTAAAAGCAACAGAAAGAAATCAGCAAAACTGTCAGAGCTCAGCACAGCCAACAGACCTGAGGGGAGGAGGAGGCTGAGGGGAGACCTCAGTGCTCTCTACAGCTCCCTTAAAAGGAGGTTGGAGCCAGGTGGGGGTTTGGCTCTGCTCCCTCATACCAGATGATGGAACAAGTCCAACCACCAACCCAGCACCGCCATGGCCACTAAACCATGGCCCCAGGTGCCATGGCCATGCACTTCTGAACACCTCCAGGGATGGGAACTCCTGTTCCAATCCCTGATCTCCAATCTGAACCTTCCCTGGCCCCATTTAGGCCATAGGGTGAACTCAGTCACACTCAGATGGGCTCAGCTCTGCCCCTCACCAGCAGCAGCAGAGCTGCTGCCCTCCAGGCTGCCTGTACAAAAGTGAAAATCATTTCCCTTCCCAGAGTTGTGGTGCCAGCTGCTGGGTTTCCCTCCACTGCCCACGTTTCAGGGAACTTGTGCCAACTTCCCATTTTGTGGATGGTCTTTCCTCCTGATGCCATAAGTGTCATAGTTAACCTCTTGTCCACTGCTGAGCTCACTGCAGGCTCTGAGGACACACTGCTACAGGCACATTCCTGCTCACACTCCTTCTCCACAGCTAATACAGGAAACACAGGGAGAAGGTCACATGCAGGGGGAAGCTCTGCACAATGAGGCTGTGACATACTAGAACAGGCTGCCCAGGGATGTGGTAAGGGCCCCATCCCTGGAGACATCCAGGGTCAGACTTGATGTATCCCTGGGCAGCCTGATCCAGTTAGAGCTGTCCCTGCTGCCTGCATGGGGGAGGGTGGACAAAATGACCTTGGAGAGTCCCTTCCAACCCAACACGATCTGTGACTGTGAACATTCTGATCCACTGAACAATTATAGAATCATAGGACCATATAATCACAGAATGTCAGGGGCTGGAAGGGACCTCAAAAAAGATCATCTGGTCCAAACCTCCTGCCAGAGCAGGATCACCCAGAGCAGATCACACAGGAATGTGTCCAGATGGCTCTTGAATATCTCCAGAAAGGGAGACTCCACAACCCCCCTGGGCAGCCTGTTCCAGTGCTCTGTCACCTTCACAGGGAAAAAAAAAAATCCTCCTCAGGTTCACATGAGCCCTCCTATGCCTCAGCTTCCACCCATTGCCCCTTGTCCTGTCACTGGGCATCACCCAGCAGAGCCTGGCTCCAGCCTCCTGGCACTCACCCTGCACATATATATAAACATGAATGAGGTCACCTCTCAGTCTCCTCCTCTCCAAGCTCCAAGCCACAGCTCCCTCAGGCTCTCCTCATAAGGAAGATGTTCAACTCCTTAAACATTTTTGTGGCTCTGTGCTGGTCTCTGCCCAGTAGCTCCTGTCCTTCTTGAGCGGGGGGGTCCAGAACGGGACACAATGCTCCAGGTGAGGCTCACCAGGGCAGAGTAGAGGGGCAGGAGAACCTCCCTTGACTTACTAACCACAGCTCTTCTAGCACACCCCAGAATGGCACACAGGAGCACACTGCTGGCTCATGGCCATCCTGCATTCACCAGCACTCCCAAGTCCCTCTCCCCTTCACTGCTCTCCAGCAGGTCAGTTCCCAACCTATACTGATCCCTGGGGCTGTTCTTTCCCAACTCTGCACTTGCCCCTGTTGGAACTTCATTCCATTTCTCCCTGCCCAACTCTCAGTCTAAGTCTCTCAGAATGGCAGCACAACTCTGCAGCGTGGCAGCCACTGCACCCAGCTTGGTGTTGCCAGCACTTATAAAGAGTTAAAGTTATAAAGAACAATTAGCCCCACAGCTAATGAAAAGCCATTCCAAAGGAGCTGGGATCACAAACCACTTAATTCCCTGTGATACTGGAGCTGTGCTTTACCTGATTGCAGCTTCCTTGGTGGCTCTGTGTCATAGAAGCTAACAACACACTGGCAGATCTCTGTCCTCACTCGAGAGCTGGGCACCCTCATCAGATATCCTGCCAGAGACAGACCCAAAAAGGCACTGGCAAAGCTGCAGCCCCTGCCAGGGGCAGGGACACCTCCCACCTTGCTCCAGGCCCCATCCAGCCTGGCTTTGAACACCTGCAGGGAGAGGATATCTGCAGCCTCCCTGGGCAACCTGTGCCAGTGTCTGCCCACCCTCACTGCCAAGAATTTCTTCCTCATCTTCACTCTCAGTCTCCCCTCCTCCAGCTTCTCCCAGCTGGGTGTGACAGGGCAGGAAGGCTGCCTGCAGCCCTTACCCCAAGCCTCAGTGTTCAGAGCAATACATCAGCTTCTCAGAGCAATACATAGGCTCAAGAGAGGCTCAGTTCTTAGCTGTAGGGACAAAGTTATCTCCCATGGCTGCTGCCAGGTCAGCTGCACAGCAAAGAGTGGTTTCTAACACTACAAAGCAGAGAGGAATGGATGGATGATGGAAGGAAGGGCTGACATTTGCCCAGGAGATGGTGCTGATGCTCTTGTTCACTTCAGCATGGCACAATAACCAGTTCCTCCTGGCACATGGGTTTGCACTTACCCAGCTGGGCAATGCATTTGGAAGCTGTCTCAGAGAAGCTCATCTCATCAGAGAATTTCTTCTTTAGGAAGGGTAACCTGCAAATGAGATTGAAAAACTTCACAGCAGTGCTGTGACATCACCAGGAAAGCTCAGTGGCTTTCCCCTGCTTCCCTGGTGCCTCAGGACACCTTTCCCAGCACAAACACATCCTTTGCAGTGCTCATCCCAGGCCCATCACATGGCAGCTACGTTTTGGCAATTTTGAGAGAGGCCTGGAGTGACAGGACAAGGGGAGATGGCTTCAAGCTGGCAGCAGCTGGACTGAGATGAGCCATGAGGAAGCAATTCTTGCCCATTAGGTTGGGGAGACACTGGGCTAGGCTGCTCAGGGAAGCTGGGGAGGCTCCAAGCCTGCTGTCCATATCTTTTCTTGGAGTTAGGTCCTGTGAGATCTAAGCAATCCTGAGCCTGCTCCTCTGCTGCTTTAGAAGCTGGGCTGGAGCAGAGCAAACCCTTGCTGCACCAAGCTGCTGCAGCACACAAAGCTGCTCTCTGCACCTGAAGCAGCAAATGAGGTGTGTGGGGAGTTCCACAGCACACCAACTGAAGCCAACCCCAGGGCTGCACTCTGCCAACAGGCACTGCCTGCAGAAACCACCATGGCTGCTGAGCTGCCCTGAGGGAGAAGTCCTCCTCACAAAGTTTTATGGACACTAAACCTTCCCCTTGGCTTTGCCCAGCTCTTGCACCAGCAGATCCAAACAACCTGAAGCACCTTCTCCTGATCCACCACCTGGCAGCAAAACAGAGCAGGAGACTGCTGCTGCCGCCCAGGGAACCAAGAGGGCCAGGGGAGAGGCTTCCTATAACCAAGAGATGAGAAGTTCTGTGTTTCTCTCACAGCCAAAGCTGAGAGGAAGCTGTGTAGAAACCTGTTGGATTTACCTGGTTTACTCTGCCACTTGTTTTCTGCCTGGCATCCTTGGCAGAGCTGGAGAATGGTTGGACTTGGTGACTTTAAAGGACTTTTCTAATCAAAACCCTTCTGTGATTGACTCCTCCCTTTCTTCTCTCCAGCTCAGTTAAATGCAGTCACAAGCATTCCACAGGTGACTTTATTCAGTGACTGAGCAGAAGGCTGCTCACAGCTGTGGGCAAGACCCAGATGGTGTCTGCACCTAACTTGAAGTACAGTACAACAACAAAGACACCCAAAAGTTCATGCAATAAACCTCCAAGCCTCCAGCTGTTGTGGTTCTTTGTCTTCAGTGAGATGGTTTCTCATGTCCTCAAGCTTACCTTCAAGTATTAAAGTGCCCCGGTGTCACCTCAGGTTATTAAGCTCACTCAGAGAGCTTGTTTGAAACAGTAAACCACAACCCCAGCAGGGGCTGGCTGGGGAATGTTTGAAGCAGAACTATTCTCAGGCAAGAAGACGCCTTGGGGAATGCTGAGGACACGCAGCCTTGGCTGATGCAACAGGGAGCTCCACGGACAATGAATTGCTGCTGTGGGTTCCCCCTTCCTGCCAGCAGGACCTGGCCTCGGGGAACGCAGAGCTCCGGAAGAGGGAAGGTGATTTAAGAGCTGCCCTGCAGGCAGATGCTCCTAGGCTCTGCCAGCTGCCTCACAAAACACACCAACGCTACCCACGGGTCTCTGAGGGCTTTTCCAACCCCAACAGGCCCGAGTTCTGTGCTGATAAGCAGTGTCTGAACCCCCAGGAGGGCTGAAGAACTTACCCACATAATCTGATGAGCTGACACAAAGGCTCAGTGAAAGCTTCTTGCTCACTCACTTTGTCTGCACACAGGTTCACAATGTCCATTACTTGGGCCAGATCCTTGAGGGGCTTTTAGTCTCCAGTGAAGGAAATCAGATAGTTTGCACAGCTCTGAATCAGAGGGGAAAGCTGAGAACTGTACTCAGCACAGTGCAGACAGGGCCAGACCAATGCTCTCACAGCTACCTGCTACAGTGAGGCAAAACTCAGGAGCCGTGGGGCAGCCTCACTGGGCCAGGAGTCAGCCTTGCAGATCTGGCAGAGGCTGCTTAGCAGCTGAACTCACTGGGCAGGAGGCTGAGACTTGTGGCAAGTGCAGCTAGCACCCAGGGCTCTTGCTGAGCTCCCAGCCCTGGCTGTGTGTGCACAAGAGGCCAGTGATGAGGACACTATGTGGCCACCCCTGCTCCTCTGTGGCAGCCCAACATCCTCCTCTGCTGGGCAGCCACAAAGCACCACCAGTCCAAGAGCTCTGCAGTGGCAGAAAGGATACCAGCCCAGGTTCAAAACACTTGATGACCTTCTTCAGAGCTTTCAGCTGCTCTCTTTCCAAGTTTCTCTACAGTAAAAGAACAAAAGAGCAGGTTTTAATTGCAAGAACATGAAATGATTCTGTTTATCCTCTTTAAAGCTTCTGTGAAAGTGGAAACCACATTAAAAAAGAATCACAAGAGAATCCTGAAGGTGCTTTGCAGCAGGATTAGCTCCTTGATTTAAACTCATTTCTAAGCATGGAGCCTGTGCTCTTGCAACTGCCCAGGCTTTCAAAACCCCTGCTTGGTGTCCAAATGTGTGGGCTCCTTCTCTGCAGTTCTTTGGGAGCCTGTGCAAGTCAGCTAAGAAAACCAACCACAGCCCAGATGTGGCAGAGATGTGTGCTAATGGAGCTGCAGGGAGCAGGCTGCAGTGAAGGCAGTGGCAGTGCTCTGCAGAGCTCACACGAGATCACAGCACCAGAGGGGTTGGAAGAGACCTACAGAAACTATCCAGTCCAACCCCCCTGCCAGAGCAGGATCACCTGGGCAGGTCCCACAGGAACACATCCAGATGGGTTTGGGAAGTCTCCCGAGAAGGAGAGTCCACAGCCTCTCTGGGCAGTCTGCTGCAGGCTCCAGCACCCTCACAGGGAAAAAGCTTTTCCTTATGTTCACATGGAACCTCCTCTGCTCCACCTTGCATCCAGGCTGCCCAGAGAGGCTGTGCATCTCCATCTCTGGAGACATTCCAAACCCACCTGGATGTATTCCTGGATGAGGTCTGCCCCAGGCGATTCTGCTCTGTCAGGGGGGGTCGGACTGGATGATCTCCAGAAGTGCCTTCCAAGCCCTACTGGTCCATGACTCTGAGCTTACACTCTGCTGTGTTTCTAGGCAGTTGTATTTGCTCAGCTCTGACCTTTGTCTATTTCTCCTTCCTCCAAACCCCCTCCCTGCAGAACTGTTAGCAGTTAACTTGGGCAACGACACAAATTCCTGACATACCTCCAGTAACTCTGCCAGCATTTCTGTTTCTGGAGGTGTCAGCACTAAAACCTCCCAGATCAGCTAGAACCAGAAACCAGCTGGTTTCCAGAGACACAGCCTCTTGTCTTCTTTTAACTGTTCCTGGGGGAAACAGTGAGGCCATCCTCACTGTGAGGCCATCCTGGCTTACATGCAACGGTGATAGGACAAGAGGTGATGAAACCAGAGGAAACGGCCTGAAATTGTGCCGGGGGAGGGTTAGGTTGGAGGTGAGGAACAATTTCTTTGCTGACAGAGTGGTCAGGGATTGGCAGAGGCTACCCAGGGAGGTGGTGGAGTCCCCCTGCCTGCAGGTGTTCCAGAAAGCTGCAAGCACTGGGGCCATGGTGGGGCTGGGTTGGATGGTCTCAGGGAGCTCTTCCACCCCAAACAGTTCTATGCTGCATTTCACACAGAGCACTGCTGGTACCATTTTCTCTTACCCTGCCCACCTGTACAAGTGTTCAAACACCACCACCACCACCACCCACCCCCCAGACTCTGCATCTGTGTGGTCTGCAGGCCAAGCCAGCAGTGCCACCTGGCTTATGTAAGGCAGGTGCTACAGAGATGGTGTAGAGCATTCACCTGAGCCCCATCCCCACTGTGCAGCTGAGGTAAGGAGGCATCAGCCCTACTTACTGAGCCCGAACCTTCCAGCAGCTTGGTGACACGACTCAGATCCACCGACCTCGACTGTGCGTCCTGCAAAAGCCAAACCTTGAACTGGGGATGGTGCTTCACTGTGCTTAAACCTCAAAGCACAGAGTGCTGCTTTCAGCCAGCACAGAAGTGAGTGCCATGGCACCTGGGGACATGGCTTAGTGGGCAGGTGGTGCTGGGTTGAGGGTTGGATCCCAAACAACTCCATGACACTGGGACTGGAAATCTACCTGGAGATGGGTACAGGTAGGCTGAGTGTGGAGCACAACCCAGAGATGTGGAGATTAAGGAGAGTGTGGCTAGCAGGGCAAGGGAGGTTCTTCTCCCTCTCTGCTCTGCCTGGTAAGAGCCAGGTCCAGTTCTGGGCTCCCCAGTTCAGGAGGGACAGGGAACTGCTTGAGAGGGGACAGTGGAGACCACAAAGATGCTGAAGGGCCTGGAGCAGAGCAGCCCCAGAGGGGATTTGAGCAATGCTCAGCAAGAGCTAAAGTGTGGGGGGCAAGAGGTTGGACTCTTGTCAGTGGTGCCCAGGGACAGGGCAAGGGGCAATGGGCACAGACTGGAACCCAGGAGGTGTCACTTGAGCTTAAGGAGAAGATTCTTTGGCGTGAAGGTGCTGGAGCCTGGAGCAGGCTGCTCAGAGAGGCTGTGCAGTCTCCTTGCCCGGAGCTTTCCACACCCCCGGACACATTCCGGTGGGGCTTACTCTGTGTGACCTGCTGTGGCCGGGGCCGGATCATCTCCAGCGGTCCCCTCCAACCCCACCGGTCCAGGGTTCCGTGGCTGCTCTCAGCCGGAGGTGGCTGCAAGCCAGGGCCGGGCCGGGCCAGGGTAGGGCAGGGCAGGGCAGGGCAGGAGCAGCACCTCCCGGCCCGGAGGGTGCCTCCTGGCCGCGGGGATCTCACCTGGGCGGCTCCGAGCTCGGCGCTGCTGTGCTCGGCCCTCCCGGGCGAGAGTCCGGCGGCCGGGGAGCGAGAGGCTGCCCGTGGGGCGGGGGCCTTGGCCAGCGAGGACATGGCGCAGCCCGCGGGCAGCAGCGGCGGCTCCGTTGGCG
>VWZE01005357.1:437205-472047 GCA_013396675.1 Eubucco bourcierii
CGCTGCCCCTGAAGCTGCGCTGCCCCTGAGCTCCGCTGCCCTGAGCTGCGCTGCCCCTGCGCTGCGCTGCCCCTGCGCTGCGCTGCCCCTGAGCTGCGCTGCCCTGAGCTGCGCTGCCCCTGCGCTGCGCTGCCCCTGCGCTCCGCTGCCCCTGCGCTCCGCTGCCCCTGAGCTCCGCTGCCCCTGAGCTGCCCTGCCCCTGAGCTCCGCTGCCCTTGAGCTGCGCTGCCCCTGAGCTCCGCTGTCCCTGCGCTGCGCTGCCCTAGCTGCGGGCAGGCGCGGGCGGACTCAGGCTAAGGAGCGCGGCGGAGGCCGAACCGGGACGCAGGCTGCGCAGTGCCAGTCAGGGCGCCGAGAGCGTCCTGGCTCCGGCCCGCGGGCATCTCGGTGTCCTCCTCTGGCCCCTCTGTCAGCTCCAGGTCCTTCTTGTGCTGGGGCTCCGGAGCTGGCCCCAGCACTGCAGGGGAGTCTCAGCAGAGCAGAATCCCCTCCCTGCTTTGGGTGCAATCCAGCCCAGGGTTTGTTTCTGGGCTGCCAGCTCACGGGGAGCTGCTGCTCACCCAGCACCCTAACCCAGGTCCTTCTCCACAGCTCTGCCCTCCAGCCGGCTGGGTTTGTGCTTGGCACTGCCCTCCCCCAGCCGCGGCACCTCGCCCCTGGCTCCGCTGAACCTCCTCAGGTCCCTGTGGCTGCCGTCCCGCAGCACTGCCCCCGGTGTCAGTGACAAACGAGCCGAGCGTGCCCGGCTGCCAGAACTTCGCTTTTAGTGCATCTTCAGGGGGGCTCAGTTGTGTCGCTGTGTTTTGGATGGCAGAGGCACAGCAACCACACCAAAACCCAGTCTGTAAATGAAAAGCTGCAGGCACAGGCCCTGTGCTGGCTCAGTTCGAAGGGCAGACTGCAGAGCTGCCCCTGCTCCTTCCACACCTTCCTCACACACAGAGCCCTGACGAGCTGCGATGAAAGCTGCACTGTGCAGGGCTGACTGCAGGGATTCTGCTGCTCTGGTTCAGTGGCAAAGGTCCACCCTCAGAGACCTGCAGCCAGCTCTGAAAATATTTACTGAGCAGCTTTCTGCCCCAAACAGGCTTGCAGGACATTTTTATCACATCTGCCTCTTCTGTTGGGAACAGCATTCCAGACACCCAGGCTGGAGCTCCTTCCTGACCATGGAATGGTGTGGGTTGGAACAGCCTTCAAGCTCACCCAGCTCAACCATGCTCTGGCTGTGACTGCCAGCACAGGGAAGGGCTGGGGTGGATGTGAAGTGTTCAGCATTTTCCTGAGCACTCATGGAGAGAAATGAACTTTATTCCAGTGGTCAGCAGTGAGCAACTCAGAGACAGCCACACAGAGACAGTTTTAGAGCAGCTTAGCCCTCCAAACAAGCTTTTATTCCCTTACAGGAACCACAACATCAAAATGGGTGGAGTTGGCTATATTTAGGCAACCAAAACTCAGCTTCCGGCTTGAGGTCATTTCCTGAGGACAAGTCCTAATGGAAGGTCTACAGAAATCAGTGAGTCTGATCAGATGAATCAGGATCCCTTCTGTGACTACACACATACACGGTACAGGATCACAGAATCATGGAATCACAGAATGGGTTGGGTTGGAAGGGCCCTTCAAGCTCACCCAACCCAACCATAGTCTGACTGCCAAGGCTGGGGCTGAGCCATGGCCCTCAGCACCACAGCTCTGCCTCTGGGAAACACCTCCAGGGATGGGCATTCAGCCACCTCCATGGTCAGCTTGTGCCAGGCTGTGAGAATCCTTTCAGTCAAGAAGTTTCTTCTGGTGTCTAACCTGAACCTTCCCTGGTGACGCCCAAGACCGTTTCCTCTTGTCCTGTTGTTAATCACTTGGGAGAGGAGGCCAACAGCGACCACACTGTGCTGATGAGAGGTGAAGGCTCAGCTAAGGAGCTCAGAGGTCCAACCAGTGCAAATAGAGAGAGGACAGAAACAGAATTTCATACAGGCAAACAGATCCTGACTCAGTGCAGCCTAAGTCAAGCTGAAGACAAGAACTGAGTCTGGCTCACTGTGCTGGAGAGCAGGACCTGCCAGAGCAGTGCCAGCTCATGGTGAACCTTTTCTGAGGGCCCATGGGAAATGCAGGTGCCAGGCTGTGGAGAGAAATGCCTTTGGAAGTAGAAGAACAAGAGTTTTATTTCTCCACAGCTTCAGGTATCTTCCAGCCATTGTTGGTGTAAAAACTTTCCTAGGAAGCTGGGACTGGCACAAAACCAGCCAAGGGGCTGAGGAGCTGCTGAGGAGTGAGGCTTTGATGGCTGCAGCTCCAGAGGGCTGATGTGCAGAAGGTGAGTTTTGAGATGCTGCCCAACAGATTGGAGGTTCTCCAGACCCTTACCCACCTTCCCTGCCCTTCTCTGGACCTGCTCCAGTCCCTCCAAGTCCTTCTTGGATGGAGGGACCCAAAACCCAACCTGGTGCCCAAGGTGTGGCCTCCTCAGTGCTGAGTGCAGGGCACAATCCCTGCCCTGCTCCTGCTGGCTACACCAGTGCTGATCCAGACCAGGATGCTGGTGCCCTTCGTGGCCACCTGGGCACACCCTGTCTCATCTGCAACTTGCAGTTGACCAACACCCATTGCACTCCAACCCTGGAATGATTCAATTCATCATTACAAATTAATTTGTTTCCCACTCTGATTATTCCCTTAATTACTATTAGTCTGGGTTCTGAACTCATCAGCCTGCAAGGGTGACTCTCACAGGGTCCTGGAATGGGCTGGCTTGGAAGAGACCTCCAAGCTCATCCAGTGCCAACCCCCTTCCATGGGCAGGGACACCTCCCACTAGCCCAGCTTGCTCCAGGCCTCATCCAGCCTGGCCTTGGAGACGCCCAGGGAAGGTTTTAACACAAGAAAGCCTGCCCAGAGAATGGGGACTAAGAAGCAGCACTGGGACACATTTGTGCTACAACAAAGAACCACTTAGACAGCAGGGTTATGACCAAAGATTTTTTGGACAGAACTGTGCAAAGGAGTATTAAAAACTTCTGTTTTCCTCACCACCTGCCCCCTGTGATTCAAAACAAACCCAGTTTTGCAGGGAAGTTTCTTCTAGTTTGGTTAACAGCATTGCTGTATGGACTCACAGTGACTTGACTTTAACTAAACTCCTAAAAATAGAAGTTTATGGTTAACCCCCCAGCAGCAAACACTTGCCAAGCAACGTGAGTCTCTCATCATATCACAGTTATCCTCTCTGGGGAGGGATGTGGCACAGGCCCACTCCTTTCTTCCAGGCCATGGCTTCTCTCCCATCCTCGTCGAATCCTCCTCAGCCTCGTGCTGACACAGGGCAGCAGCAGGACAATCTTCCCTAGCACTACCATGGCAGGCAGAACAAGGGCAAGGACAAAGTTGGGGGGTGTATAAAATCTGTAATAGTCTTCTTCAAAAGCTCTTTTCCAGCCGTAAATCAGGACATGGAAAGTACTGATCAGCAGAGCCACGTATCCCAGCGTGGACTTGGGAAAAGAGAAAGCAGGGAGAAGGGAAGAGACAGTAAGGCTTGGTCCTGCAGCCAGCACCTCTAACCCATCACTCTGACACTTCTGGTGGGCACAGAATCCCAGACTGGGCTGGGAAGGGCCGTCAGCATCATCCAGTTCCACCCCTGCCATGGCCACAGACACCTCCTAGCAGACCAACTTGCTCGGGGCCTCATCCAGCCTGGCAGCAGGGAAATCCTGTTCAGTGCCTCTCCTTTCACACTGCCACTAAAGGCTCCCTAATTTCTGCTTCCTTCTGTGCAGGACACACACCTTGCTTGCAGCAGCCCCCAGAACATGGCACCTTCACAATGACCTGGACTAGGATCTGGAGCTGAGCTAAGGCTAAGTGAGAAAGGCTCAAATGCAGCTCAGGCACATCCCTGACCCAGCCTGTCGCAGGGCTCTGTCACACTTTGTGCCACCACACTTGAGGTGAGATGAGAAAAGCTTTTGTGGCAGCAGGGGCTGCTTCTCCCAGCTTCAAATCAGACTCACAGAATGGTTTGGCTTGGAAGGGGCCTCCAAGGT
Source organism: Eubucco bourcierii (assembly GCA_013396675.1). NCBI lineage: Eukaryota > Metazoa > Chordata > Aves > Piciformes > Ramphastidae > Eubucco > Eubucco bourcierii. The sequence goes on from VWZE01005357.1 coordinate 441,258, forward strand.
CATCCAGTTCCGAGGGACACCTCCTGCTAGCCCAGCTTGCTCCAGGCCTCAGCCAACCTGTCTTGATACACTGCCAGCCTGGGAGCCTCCACAGCTGCTCTGGGCAACCTGTCCCAGTGCCTCCCCACCCTCCTGGGCAGGAATTGCTTCCTCATAGCTCATCATCCCAGCTGCTTCCAGTCTGAAGCCATCCCCTCTCATCCTGTCACTCCCAGCCCTCATCAGAAGTCCCTTCCCAGCTCTCCTCTAGCCTCTCCGGGTACTGGAAGGCTGCTCTAAGGTCTTCCTGCAGCCTTCCTTTTAGGCTGAACAACCCCAGCTCTCCCACCCTATCCCTACAGCAGAGGTGCTGCAGCCTTCTGAAGATTTTCATTTAAGACCAAGAAGTGTAAAATACAAATTTCTAACACTAGATTGAGACTGGAGATCAAGAAGAAATTCTTGCCAGTGAGGGTGGGCAGACACTGGCACAGGTTGCGCAGGGAGGCTGTGGATGCCCCCTCCCTGGAAGTGTTGAAGGCCAGGCTGGATGAGGCCTTGAGCAAGGTGTGCTGGTGGGAGGTGTCCCTGCCCCTGGCAGGGGGTTGGGGCTGGATGATCTTGAAGGTCCCTTCCAACCCAACCCACTCTAGGATTCTGTGTCCTCATGGTAATGGAGCTGCTGAGTGAGGTTACCTTGTTATTACCTTATCAGAGGTAGGAGCAGAAAAGCTCCTGTCACAGACAGCTTCTGCTCATCATCATGGCCAAGAACCAGAACAAACCCCCCTTCTGCTAGCTGCACACACCTGAATGAAGTTGAACTCCCTCCAGTTCAAGGCAGAGCTGACTGAAGGGATGGAGGTGACTGCCAGCAGGGAGAGCAGCCCCAGGCTCATGATGCCGAAGGAGATGTACATCTCGACGCGCCACACCTCCTCCTCGTTCCAGGAGTTCTCCACGTTGGCATGAACCTGGGGACACAGGGAGCAAGGCCTTTGGGCTACAGAGAACTGAAAACACCAACAGAAGTTACACTGGGATGGGAAGTGCACAGCCACAGGAGAGCTGCAGAACAGGGTCAGGAACATCAGAGGCTTCAGAGAATCACAGAATGGCTCTGGCTGGCAAAGCCATTTAGGCTCACCCAGCCCAACCATGCTCTGACTCTGCAAAGGCTGGGGCTAAGTCATGGCCCTCAGCACCACAGCTCTGCCTCTGGGAAACACCTCCAGTGATGGGGCAACTGGAGGTCATTTCCTCTCCTCCTCTCCCTTGTTCCCAGGGAGCAGAGCCCAACCCCCATCTGGCTGCAGCCTCCTCTCAGGGAGCTGCAGAGAGCAATGAGCTCTGCCCTCAGCCTCCTCTTCTCCACACTACTCACCTCCAAGGCCCTCAGCTGCTCCTCCCCAGCCCTGTTCTCCAGCCCCTTGAAGTGAGGCCCCAAACCTGACCCCAGCACTCCAGGTGTGGGCTCCCCAGTGCTGAGCGCAGGGCACAATCCTGCCCTGCTCCTGCTGCCCACACCCATGCTGATCCTGGCTCATCTGCAGCTGCCACCACCCAGGTGTTTTGAGTGCTCTCAGCCTGCAGCCCTGTGCCCCAGCAGAGCTGCAGCTCACCTGCTGGTAGGCAGTGTTGAGGAGCAGGTAGCGCTCCGAGCGCCTCATGGGCAGGCAGAGGCTGTACACCACATGCACTGCTGCAAAGAAAAAGCTGAGCAGGCCCAGCTGCTTGCGGCACTGCAGCCAGCTGGCCAGCCACGGGGGGAACCTCCTGTACTTGGTGCCAGAGTGCAGCTGGTAAGCAGCTGCCAGGAGCCCTGCCAGGTACACCAGGGACAGCAAGGTGATGGCGACGATGGGCAGCGTCTTGTTGACCATCTCAATGGGGATCTTGTAGAAGTTGCTCTGCTGGTTCCTCACATAGGGATGGATCACATCTCTGATGAAGGAATAGATGAAGAAGAAGGTTGCCAGGCTAATAGCAATCAGCACAGGCCCCTTCCACAGCGTGAAGAGGCGCAGAGGAACGTTCTCAATCTCCCTGGAGGATGACAGTGCCCCCAGGTCGGTGGGGGTGAAGCCGAGCTGCCGGGCGAGCTCCATGACCTGCTGGCGAGCCTGCAGGTGGTCACTGCAGACATAGACCTGCAGGGAACCAAGGGCAGTGTCTGTGCTCAGGGGAAGAGATCCACAGCTGAAAACAAACCAAACACACCCAAACCCACCAGAAACATTAAAGGTGTCCAGGAAAAACCCATGGCTCTGCTGCCAGCAGTGTAGCCTCCTAGCCCAGCTGGGATCAGCAAGGTGTGGGTGACAGTACAACCAGGTTGTGTGTGCCCCCGTCACACACTGGGCTGGCAGCAGTGGAACCAAAGCACAGAGTGGAGCCTCAGCCAGTTTGCTGACAGTGCCAAATTGGGAGGAGTGGCTGACAACCCCTCAGGCTGTGTTGCCATCCCGTGTGACCAGGATGGATTGGATGAGGCCTTGATCAACTTGGTCCAGTGCCAAGTGTCCCTCGCCCATGGCAGGGGGTTGGATCTGGGCGATCCTGAATGTCCCTTCCAGCCCAAACCAGTCTGTGAATCTGTGACTCTAAGGCCAGGTAATTGCACAGAAGAATTCACTGCTGCAAAGCACTTTATGCTTCCTTCAGACTTGACTGTGGGCAAGCTGTGCTGGTGGGAGCTTTCCCTGCCTATGGCAGGGGCTTGGGGCTGGATGATCTTGAAGGTCCCTTCCAATCCAACCCATTCTTGGAGTCTATGACTCTACAAAGAGGCATCTCAGGGGATAATGCATGCCTTGCAGTGGGATCAGTTTGAATCTGAAACTTTTATTGGCTGCTAAATCTTATTGCCAAAGGCAGGAGGAGGTAGGACTTATCCCAGAAGTTGTGGCTGCTTACAGTCAGTTCCTGTCAATTGCACCTTCTAAACAAGATAACCGAATGGAACCTAACATTTACCTGTCTGCTGGCATCCTTCGGTCCCAGCTGCAGGGACCAAGCTGAAACCACGTTGAACCCTTTGACAACCTGGGAATCTGGGAAGAGTGACGCCAGGTACTCTGCGTTGGAGTCTGGGTACTGGTCAACCCTGGTGTTATTGCTGACATCTATCAGGATTTTGCCAGCAAGCAAATGCTTGAGGTCCCACAGGGAGGCATAATGTTCTCTGTGTACGGCGACGAAAATGGTGTTAGCCTTCGCTACTGCATCCTCATGGTGAGTCACATCCACCACGTGGGGAAAGAACTCGGCAGCAAGCTTGGGGTTCCTGCTCCCCACCACCACGTGGAAGCCACATCTGATCAGCCTAATGGTCAAGGACTTGGCAAAGTCCCCACTGCCAATGATGCCTATCGTGGCCTTACTGCTGTCCTTGATGCCATTGGCAATGTTCGGGAGGAAAGTCTCGTTGAGGCTCTTGGGGCTTCCCATCATGGAGATTGATTCCATACTCAGAGGAGACCAACCTTACAGTGGTTTCTTCTAGGGAAAGGCAGAAAGCAACAGAAGGCAAAATGCAGCAGCATACAACTGAACAAGACACCAGAATCCAGCGACAGCCCTGGGACAGAAGCCTGCGGTTCCAAGTCTCATGCTAAAATTTCTTCTTAATAAAGTATCTGCTGCTAAGTCTTGTGTGACACTACTGCAAGGAGAAACCACAGCCACTGCCAGCACTTCCACAGCTGCTAGGGAAGTGACCGAGGGCAGAGCTCATTGCTCTCCGCAGCTCCCTGAAAGAAGGCTGCAGCCAGCTGGTGGTTGGCTTCTCCCTTGGAATAGAACAGGAGATGGCCTCAAGATGCAGCAGGGGAGGTTTAGGCTGGGCACTAGAAGAAACTTCTTGACTGAAAGGGTTCTTAGAGCCTGGCACAGGCTGCCCAGGGAGGTGCCTGAATGCCCACCCCTGGAGGTGTTTCCCAGAGGCAGAGCTGTGGTGCTGAGGGCCATGGCTCAGCCCCGGCCCTGGCAGAATCACAGCATGATTGGGCTGGATGAGCCTCAAACGGCTTTGCCAACCCAAACCATTCTGTGACTCTCAGGGGCAGCTGAGGAGGGTTGTTTGGGAACACCGAAGCCAAGCCCCTTTAACAAGACACCTCCGCAAGGCTACAAAGCCCAGCCGCAGGGACACAAATGGGACATCTGCCCCGAGATACGGAAACACTGCGGAGCTGCCGCCGGGAGGTGCCAGGGATGGGAACGCGGCTGCTGGCAAAATATCTCCCAACGGAGAAAGGGCCCGGCACGGAGCCGGGCAGGGCTGAAGGAACGCCGAGGCGCGGGGGGAACTCACGGGGAGCGGGCGGCGGCGGCAGGCCGGAGTCCCCCGGCCGGGCAGGCGGTGTGGGCCTGTGGCGCGGCGCAGATCGGCGGCGCCCAGCTCCTGGCCGGCATCTCCGGCTGCAACGACAACACAACCCTGACGGCGCCGCGGCCCCCACGGATCCCCGGGAGAGCCGTGGAGCGCAGCGCGGACAGGGCCCGGCCGCTCCGTGCCGAGGCTCCCCCCGGCTCCGCCGTGCCCCTCGCAGTAACCGGGGCCGGGCCGCCCCCAGCCCCGGCACTCCCGGCACCGCCAGGCCCGCCCGGCAGAGGGGCAGCCGGGGAAAGCCGAGCACTGCCGGCAGAGGAGGCGCCCGCAGGTCTAGGTCTGGGCCTCGCCCACCGCCCAGCACCGGCACCGCCGCCGCTCACCTGGTCCCGGCCGCAGGAGCGCCGCGCCCGCCACCGCTCCGCTTCCGAGCCGGCCCGCAGTGGCGGCAGGAGCAGAGGGCAGGCAGGGCGGGAGGCGGTGACTGCGCTGCAACCCGCCCCTGCGAGCGGCACTGCGCCGGCAGCCGAGCCCTGCCGTGCTGCTGGCCGACGAAGCCCTTCGAGATCACCCGGGCCAAGCCTGCTCGGACTGTGCCATGGCCTCAGCACCACAGCTCTGCCTCTGGGAAACACCTCCAGGGATGGACATTCAGCCACCTCCCTGGGCAGCCTGTGCCAAGCTCTGAGAACCCGTTCAGCCAAGGAGTTTTTTCTCATCTCCAACTTAAACCCACCCTGGGGCAACTTGAGGTCATTTCCTCTCCTGTCCCTTGTTCTAACGGATAAACCAACCCCAGCTGAGCTGCAAAGAGCAATGAGCTCTGCCCTCAGCCTCCTCCACAGTAAACACCCCCAGCTCCCTCAGCTGCTCCTCCCCAGCCCTGTTCTCCAGACCCCTCCCCAGCTTCCTTGCCCTTCTCTGGACCTGCTCCAGACCCTCAGTGTCCTTCTTGGGGTGACAGCCCCAAAGCTGACCCCAGCACTCCAGGTGTGGGCTCCCCAGTGCTGAGTGCAGGGCACAATCCTGCCCTGCTCCTGCTGCCCACACCATTGCTGATCCATGCCATAGGTACAGTGGACAGTGAGCAGGTGGCACCTCAAACTGATGAAATCCAAAGAGGGGAGGAAAGGAGGAGCTTTAGGTTAGAGATAAGAAACAATTTATTTGCTGAGAGAGTGGTCAGGGATTGGCAGATGCTGCCCAGAGAAGTGGTGGAGTCCTCATGCCTGGAGGTGTTGCAGCAAGGCGCGGCCATGGCACTTGGGGCCACAGTTTGGTGCCTGTGGTGGTGCTGGGGTGATGATTGGGCTGGATGGTCTCAGAGGGCTCTTCCAGCCCAAACAGTTCTATAGTGTTATGAAGAACAAGGGGACACAGGCTCAAGTGCCAGGGCAGGTTCAGGCTGGACGTTAGGAGGAAGTTCTTGCCAGAGAGAGTGATTGGCATTGGAATGGGCTGCCCAGGGAGGTGCTGGAGTCACCGTCCCTGGAGGTGTTCAAGCAAAGCCTGGCTGGGGCACTTAGTGCCATGGTCTGGTTGATTGGATGCTGGGTGATAGGTTAGGCTGGATGAGCTTGGAGGTCTCTTCCAACCTGCTTGATTCTATGATTCTGTCTCCAGTTGATGGAAACCAAAGGGGGAAGGATGGGAGGAGATTTCAGTGGAGCTATTTCCCATTTGCTTTTATTTGTTGCTTAGTGAGCTTTATCTCTATTAAAACCCTATCCAATAAACACTGACACCAGATTCATTTGCAAAACAGGAGCAAAGAGCAAACTCACCATTTGTTTCCACCAAAACCCCCAAACCCTAGGTTTCAGTTTGCGACATCCCTCAGATCCATTTAATCCCTGTAAACAATGGGCAAGAGGGGCACGAGGTCCACCTTGTGTTTTTACAGGAATTGAAGGCTGCCACCAGAAAAAAAATGATCTGTGCTGAGTGTTCCTGGCTGGGAAATTCTCTGTTTTTCTGCTACGTTATGAAATCGGCCACGTCAGACACTATTGTGTTTGGGTTTGTTGCCCTGATAGGAAGCAAATTTTTATGTGTTTGTTTTCACTCCTTTTCCATGAGGAAATCCCCAGGGCTTTGCTTTCCCCTTGCCAAGAGGAAGAACCAGAATATCTGTATCCATTTGCCAACTGGAAATTCCTTTGTTGCATTCCACCCCTTAAGGGAAGAAATAGCCTTGCTGCCCTGGGCTGGGCTGGAGCAGAAACACCTGCTGGGAGAAAGCAACCTGCTCCTGTCCCAGACTGGGGCAGAGCCTTTCACCTGCACCCTGTGAGTTTCTTGCCTGCAGACCTTTGCCTGAAGCCTCTTTCTGGTGAATAAAACAAATTTGCTGAATGATCAAAAGCTGAAGCAATCCTCACTGCTGCTCTGCTGGGGTTGCCTTATAAATATACCTGTGAGCCTCAATCTCCTGCGCTTTTGGCTGCTTTGGGCTTTTTCGCTTGGTTTGGGTTTCTCATTTGTGTGAGGTTGCTGGCGTTTGGATGAGTCACCCTTGGTTTGCAGCTCCTCTTGGGAAGAAGATTCCTTGTACGTCCTTTCAGGGAGCTGCAGAGAGCAGTGAGGTCTCCCTTTGGCCTCCAGGTCCCTCAGATGCTCACCAGCCCTGTTCTGCAGACCCTTCCCCAGCTTTGTTCCAAGCCCTTCCGTCTCGTTTTGTTCTTTTTAATGACTCTGTTTGTGCCGCTTTGAAGAAAGCCATAGAGAGCATTGTCCTCACTTGGGTAACACATTTCATGGATCCACATGCAACCTTCCCCAGGGAAGTGGCTGAATCTCCACTTTTAAAAGGTGTTTAAAGATGCAGATGTGGTGCTGAGGGCCATGGTTTAGCCCCAGCCTTGGCAGAGTCAGAGCATGGTTGCGCTGGGTGAGCTCAAAAGGCTTTGCCAGTCAATAGGATTCTGTTACCAAGGGACAATGCTGGAAAGCATGGCCTCAGCCCTTGGCAGGATGCAGCAGAAAAGAAAGGGAGATGTGAGCCCTTGTTACAAAGGCCTGTGGTGCCAGGACGAAAGACTATGGCTTTGAGCTGGGAGAGGGCATGTTGAGACTGGAGAAGAGGAAGACATTCTTGTCAGTGAGGCTGGGCAGACACTGGCACAGGCTGCCCAGGGAGGCTGTGGCTGCCCCCTCCCTGGAGGTGTTCAAGGCCAGGCTGGATAAGGCCCTGAGTAAGCTGTGCTGGTGGGAAGTGTCCGTGCCCATGGCAGGGGGTTGGGGCTGGATGAGCTTTAGGGTCCCAACTCAACCCATTCTGTGATTCCAGAGGTCCCTCAGCTTTGCATATTTTTCAGTGAACAGCTCTTGGAACCCATTGTTGCCTTTTGATCCATGGCAAACTAAGAACACAGCACATCAGTGAAGCACCAAAATGTTCCTGGTCCTTCAGTAGCTTCAGCTTTGAGTTTCAGGAGCACTTGGAACCACACAGCTTCAGCTGCTCTAAGTTAAGCTGCCCCTTTGTGCCATTCCTCTTCTCATTCTGCTGCTGGCACCGGGCATGGCTGCCAGCTGAGTCAAAGCAGTGCCTGGATTTGCCTGAATCACTCTTTCCCCTGCATTTCTTTTCAAGTGGATCCAATTCCCTGCTTGGATTAACTTCAGCGCTGTGAACGCTTGGGGAACTGAGAGCAGCCAGGAGCACGCAGGGCAGGGACTGCTGACGGTACTTGGGTTGAACTTTTGGGTGAGTCACATGGATTCAGAGGCCATTTTACCAAATCCATGTCAAGAGCTGAATGTCAGTTTCTAATGTTTTGTCTTCCAGCCCCACAATGGTGCTGGCCCAAGGGCAACAGCCATTTGGCTGGCAGCAGTTAGCCCAGTGGCACAGCTTGTGCAAGTGCAAGCTCTGCAGGTCTGGGTCAGAAGCGTGGCCACTGGCCAGCAGCAAACAAAAGAAGCTCATGGAATGAGGAATGGGAAATGCTGTATTGTTTGCAGCAGCAGACACACCTCACCCTGCCAAGGTGGATGCCTGAGCCTAACCACTCTTTTGCCAGCCCGTGCCCAAGCCTCAGCAGAGCTTCACCTTCTCAGTTCAGAGTCATAGGATGGGTTGGAAGGGACCATCCAGTTCCAACCCCCTGCCATGGGCAGGGACACCTCCCATCAGCCCAGCTTGCTCCAGGCCTCATCCAGCCTGGCCTTGAACACCTTCAGGAGAGGCTTTCCTTAACAGTTCTCCTTGCCCAGCTGTCTCAGTGCAAGCCCTGATGGGAATACAGAGTTTGTGACTGGCTCATGTGTCGAGGTGCACAGGCCTCAGAGCAAGACATGGGAGGCAGGCAGTAGGAATGGGAACCACTCTGGTTGTTGTGCCACCAGAACACTGAGAGTTCAGCCAGGAACAGATGTGGCTGTGGCAAGCAGACAGCATTCCTGGGGGCTGTACTGGAATAATTTCTTTCATTTCTGTGGTTGTCTGGGGCAAGGATTTATGTCTGCCTGTGCCTAGGGAGGGATCAGGACTGAGACAATGGAGACTATGGGTTTGAGAAGCAGTGAGTCAGGAGGAAGAAGCAACCAAAGCCCAGCAGAGTCAGTGAAATATACATCTCTTTGTTTCCAGAGAGCATCAGGAACCCATCCTCCTGCAGGGGAAATGAGGAGAGAAGTGAACAGCTACAGAGCGCAGGGAGATGGAACTTGTGAGTGAACATCTCATGGCCTCGAGCAGGTGGATGTCCACAGAGTGTCCTTGTGTGGCCTACAGCCTGGAGGTGGTGCTGGTTCGACTGGGCTGTGTGTCAGCTTCCCAGCCACACCTGATCTGTTTGATCCTCTTCCTAAAGCAGGGCAGGAGCAGTGTGCATCTGCCCAGCAGCACCAGCAGAGGAAGCAGCACTGCCCCCATGAAGGAGGGTGGTGTGTACCAGATGAACTGGTTCACATCAGCCCACTTGTTCCAAGCAAACACCAGGGCATGCAGGGTGCACAGCAGCAGAGCTAAACATCCCATCTTGCTCTGGAAAGAGAGAAACAAAGCACAGTGAGCTGGGTACTGGCATCCAGCTTGGCACAAGGGGACTCTGTTCAGCAAATATGGGGAATCGGGGAAGGCCCCAACAAGGTCACGGAATTGTTTGGGTTGGAAAAGCCCTCTGAGACCATCCAGTCCAACCAGCAACCCAACCCCAGCATGGCCACTAAACCACGTCCCCAAGTGCCATGGCCACATGCCAGCTGAACCTGGCAGCCTGAACATTTCTTGCAAAGCAATTAACAGAGCAGGGAAGAAGCTTCTAGACTGGATTCACTAACTCCTCTGTGCCTGATGTTCCCAACCCCTGCTGGCCTTAGCTGCTGACACACAATCCTACAAGGCAGGCCTCCTGACTCAGTGGTGACAGCTACCTGGATGCAGTGGAACTCTCTCCAGGTGAGGGAGTGACTGACAGAAGGGATTGATGTGATTGCCAGCAGGGCCAGCAGGGCCAGGCCCAGAATTCCCACTGACACGTAGATCTCCATCCTCCAAACGTCGTCTTCAATCCAGGCACTCTCCTTCTTCTCTTTCACCTGCCAGAACAGCACAGGAATTGGAATGCAGGCCTGACTTTGAGCTGCTGTGTGCACTACAGCTGTGCTCACCTCAGTTGCTTGGAAAGGCCCTTTGAAGCTCATCCAGACCAACCGTTCTCTAACTGTGCCAAGGCTGGGGCTAAGCTATGGCCCTCAGCACCACAGCTCTGCCTCTGGGAAACACCTCCACGGAATTGTAGAATGGTTTGGGTTGGAAGGGACCTCGAATGCTCATCCAGTCCAACCCCCTGCACTCAGCAGGGACATCCTCCACTACAGCAGCTTGCTCACAGCCTTCTCCAGCCTCACCTTCAGTATCTCCAGCCATAGGGCCTCAACCACCTCCCTGGGCAGCCTGTGGCAGTGTTCCAACACCTCCCTGGTGCAGAACTTGTTCCTCACATCCAATCTCAGTCTGCTCTGCTCTCATTTCAAACCACTGCCCACATCCTGTCCCTGCAGCAAACAGTCCCTCTGCAGCCTCCTTGCAGCCCCTTTGGGTACTGGCAGGCTGCTGTTAGGTCTGCCTGGAGCCTTCTCTTCTCCAGGCTGCACACCCCCAGCTCCCTCAGCCTGCCCTCAGAGCAGAGTGCTCAACCCTCTGATCATTTCCATGTCTCCTCTGGACCTGCTCCACTAGGTCCATGTCCCTCCTGTGTTGAGGGCTTGAGGCCCCATCCCTGGAGCCATTCAGGGTCAAACTTGCTCTGGCCCTTAGCAGGCTGCTCTAGTTGCAGGTGTCCCAGCTGGCTGCAGGGGGGCTGAACAAGATGCCCTTCCAGGCCCCCTGCCAGGCTGATGCAATCTGTGAATGCCCCAAGCGAGGGTTTTCAGAAGACAGCAGGGTTGGCAGCTGTGTGCCCATCGTACCTGCTGGAAGGCCCAGTTCATCAGCTTGTATCTGTAGGACCTTCTCATGGGGTAGCACAGGCTGTAGCAGGCATGCATGGCAGCCAGGAGGAAACTGAGAAGTCCAAACTGCTTCCTTGAGCACATCCATCTGTCCAGCCACGGCGGGAACCTCTTGTACTTGGTGCCAAAGTGCAGCTGGAAGGCAGCCGCTAACACTCCTGGCAAATACACCAGTGCCAACAGGGTGATGGAAACCACAGGCAGCACTTTGTTCACCACAAGGATGGGAATTTTATAGCAGGCATTTTCCTTCCTGCTCAGAAAAGGATACAGGACGTCTCTGAGGGCAGTGTAGACAAAGGTGATTGCTGCCAGCACAGCGCCTGTCTTCAGAGGCAAGTGCCACCTGGGGAACAGAGCCTGCTGGCACTGCTGCTCTGCAGAGACTTCACACCCACCAAAAGGGTCTGCTTGGTGGACATCAAAGAGCCCAGATGCTTCTGGTGGATTGATGGCTTGGACATCCACAGCCTGCGAGGGCAGAGAGCAAACACTGAGTCAGTTCAGGATCAAGCACTGGGCACTGTCTGGTTGCCATGCTGGCACTGGGCACTGTCTGGTTGCCATGCTGGCTTCTGTGCCAGGCTGCACCCAAAACAGACACCAAAGACACACACTGCAGCTTGGTAATAGCCTGCAGTTGTGCCAGGGGAGGGTTAGGTTGGAGATCAGGAACAATTCTTTTGTTGCCAGAGTGGTCAGGGACTGGCACAGGCTGCCCAGGGAGGTGGTAGAGTCCCCAGCCCTGCAGGTGCTCTACAAAGGTGTGGCCATGGGTCTTGGGGCCTTGGTTTAGAGGCCATGGTGGGGCTGGGCTGCTGGTTGGACTGGATGGTCTCAGAGGGCTCTTCCAACCTTGATGACTCTGTGATTCAAACAGCACAGCCATGAGCTGAGCAGGCACTTCCATCAGATTCCATCTGTGGTGAGCCAGCTTTCAGTGCCAGGATGTCTGCCCATGAGGCCAGGTGGATGCCCTGGTGTGAAACACTGTGCAGCTGTTTAAAGCCTCTGCTGTTGGGGCACCAGAGCTGGCCCCAGCACTGCAGGTGGGACTCAGTGGAGCAGAGCAGAGGGACAGAATCTCCTCTCTTGATGTGAAGAGCCCTCCAAAGAAAAATTTTCTATTACAAATCCCAAAGGATTCCTCCAGAGCTTTGCTGCCCTGGTCGGTGCACACAGTGCCTCAGCTGCTGCAGTGCCAGCCGGCCCCAGCTGCCAGCTTTCCAGCATGGGCTGTGGCTGAACTTAGTGGGATGCTCTTGATCTTTGTGTCTCTCCATGTCAGTGCTGTGACAGCCTTTAGCAGAACTGGTGACACAGCAGCATGAGAGGACAGCACTGAGCCGGGCAGGGCAGGAGAGCTGCTGCTGCCCAGGGGCATTACCCAGCTGCTGAGGGTTCCTGCACTGCTCCTCGGCACGGTCTGGCCTGCACTCTGGGCACTGCCACGGCTCTCACCTTCCCTCTCCTCCATCCTGCACGCCGCCTGCAAGGCAAACACAGGAGGGAAAACAAGTCTGGAAGTGCCCTGCTGGCAGTTTGAAGCCTGTTTTCCCTCAAAATGTTTTCTGCCCTCTCCTCTGCCCATTTGATGGAATTACGGTAAGGTAGGGAGAGGGAATTCTGGCTTCAAGGAAAGCTCAGCTGTGGGTTTTGAGTCCAAAAGGGGAGAGGAATCAACACAACAACAGCATTGATGACAAATAATGAAGCTCAGTGCTCATGTCACCTCTGGAAGGAATTCACTCAGGTGAAGGTTTGTAAACTGTACCAATAAAGTTTGTGGCTCAGGGCCCTAGGGCTGTTTAGTGGAGAAGAGGAGACTGAAGGCAGAGCTCATTGCTCTCTGCAGCTCCCTGAGAAGAGGCTGCAGCCAGCTCGGAGTTGGGCTCTGCTCCCTGGGAATAAGTGACAGGAGGAGAGGACATGACCTCAAGTTTCCCCTGGGGTGAGTTAGGTTGGAGATGAGAAGAGACTTCTTGACTGAAAAGGTTCTCACAGCCTGACACAGGCTGCCCAGGGAGGTGGTGGAGTCCCCATGCCTGCAGTTGTTCCAGAAAGGTGTGGCCATGGCACTTGAGGCCATGGTTTGATGGCCATGGGTTGCTGGTTGGACACTATCTCAAAGGTCTCTTCCAACTAAAACAATTCCATGACTGTCAGGCCCTGCAGGAAGGACTCTGTGTGCATGCACCAGGGTTAGATGCTGCAGGAGGGGCAGCAGCAGCAGCACACCACAGCTCAGGCTGCCACTCCACTGCAAGACTTTCTGTGGTGCCCTGAAGTGAGCTATCAGCCAGAAGCTGCCCAGCTAACCACTGCCTCACTCACATCCACAAACCTCCTGGGAAGCTGTATGGACAAATCCAACTTGAAGAGTTGTCCTTTGGGAACTGCTTCTGACTCCTCCAGTGGATGAACCCTAGCCTTGTGCTGTCTGCTCGGGGGTGCTTTCTGCCAGGCTGCCAAGCTGAAGTGTTCCTTCCCTCTTTGGGTTTCCCCTGCTGATGGACAGCTCTCTTTGGGCACAACCTTTCAGCCAAGGGCTGCAGAGGGTCAACAAGAGCTTCAGTCTGAAAGGCAGGCTGTGACCCTTTCCTCCACCAGCTAATGGAGGGTTTGTGCATCCTGTACACAAGAGAGCAGAGGGCTTATGAAGGCACATTGCTGGGTTTGGAGCCTGCCCTCTCATTTTCACAGCTGGATGTGGAAAAAAAGAAGTGACTTCTCACAACTGTTCAGACCAGCCTGTGGCTGGGATCTCTGCTACTTTTTCACAGGATCACAGGATGTTAAGGGTTGGAAAGGACCCAAAGAGATCATCCAGTCCAACCCCCTGCCAGAGCAGGACCATACAATATAGCTCAGGGCACACAGCAGCACATCCAGACAGGCCTTGAAAGGCTCCAGATGAGACTCCACAACCTCTCTGGGCAGCCTGTGCCAGTGCTTTGTGACCCTTCCAGTCAAGAAGTTCCCCCTTGTGTTGAGCTGGAACCTCCTGTGCTGCAGCTTCCATCCATTGCTCCTTGTCCTATGCCAGGCAGCAGTGAGCAGAGCCTGTGCCCCCATCCTGACCCTCAGGTAGTTATAAACATTGATTAAATCCCCTCTCAGTCTTCTCTTCTCCAGACTAAGCAGCCCCAGGTCCCTCAGCCTCTCCTCATCAGGCAGTGCTCCAGTCCCCTCATCATCCTCATAGCCCTCTGCTGAACCTTCTCCAGCAGATCCCTGTCCCTCTTAAACTGGGGAGCCCAAAACTTTGTCATCCTTCTTCCTCTGCTGAGCTTTTAGCTGAGCTGCGGTTAGCATCCCCAGTCTGCAGCAGCCCACAGTGATCCCAGCCACTGCACAACTCCCTTCTGACCACCACACTGCCCTGGGGGCTAGAAGCAGGTTTGAGACTGGGACATTCTGGGTGGAGGACCTTGATGCTCCTGATTCTCACAGTGCCATCACTCTTGAGTTAGAAAACTTAGAAAGGGAGAGTGCAGAACAGCTCCTGGCCCAAAGTTTGTGTCAATGATTCATATTCACAGATCACAGAAGGGTTTGGGTTGGAAGGGACCTTCAAGATCAACTGTTTCCAACACCCTGCCGTGGGGAGGGACACCTCTCACAGTCCCAGCCTGCTCAAGGTGTCATCCAGCCTGGATTTAATTTTATCTAAGCCACAAGTGTTATGAAAGAAAACAGTTGTGGTATCATTTGCCCTCAGTTCACGCCCTGTCTGCTCTGGGAGGCAGCTGGGGATGAGGATGGAAGAGGTCCAGCTGCAGACAGCCAAGTTTCCAACACTGCTGCATTTTGTAGGGAGCAAACAGGCTCAGTGCAGCACTGAAGCCACAGGGATCTGCTCTGTGCAGGCTGATGCTATCCCAGGAAAACATCCCCCAAAGGCAAATGGAGCTCTTCTGCAGTGAGGGCTTCCAGGCTGGCTCCACCACAAAGCAAACGTGGACAAAACAAACAGGCTGTGATAATAACGATGAGGTGATGGGAGAGGCACGGGACAGTGACTGAATCCCTCTTCATAGAATCACAGAACTGTCTGGGCTGGAGAAGCCCTCTGAGACCATCCAGTCCAACCAGCAACCCAACCCCACCATGGCCACCAAACCATTGCCCCAGTGCCACGGCCACACGTCTATGAACACGTCTGTGTCAGGCTCTGAGAGCCCTTTCAGTCAAGACGTTTCTTCTCATGTCCAACCTAACCCTTCCTTGGGGCAACTTGAGGCTGTTTCCTCTCGTTCTGTCCCTTGTTCCTGGGAGAAGAGTCGAACCCCAGCTGGCTGCAGCCTCCTCTCAGGGAGCTGCAGAGAGCTATGAGGTCTCCCTCAGCCTCCTCTCCTGCAGGCCGAGCAGCCCCAGGTCCCGCAGCCACATGGGACCGTATCAGGCTGAAGTCTCCGCCACAGCCGCCGGAGACCGGGCGCCTGCTGCAGGACGCTGAGCTCTGGGCACACCGGTGCGGATCTCCCCCTGCCGAGCTCCGTGGAGAGCCAGAGGAGGCAGGGGGTGGGAGCAGGACAGGGCTCTTGTTCTCGGCCAAAGTCCTCCCGGGGCAGCCCCGCAGCCCTCGGGGCGGGGCAGGGAAGGGCAGGGCCGGGTGGGCGCCGCTCCGACGCCCCTCGGCTTTGAGCGGCTGGGGCAGGCACCCGGCGGTGCCGGCGCGGCTCACCCCGACAGCGGCGAGGGGCGGCCCCAGCCCCGCTCCCACAGCCGGCCCAGCCCCGGGCTTCACCTACCTCGGGCCGCCGACAGCGCTGCCTGCGCTGCCCGCGGCTGGCCGGGACGCGGCGGGGTCCGGCCCGGCTCCGTCCGGGGTGCGGCGCTGCGCTGCCGGCGCGGAGGAGGCTCCGCTTTCCCGCGGGGGTCAGCCGGGCTCCGAGCAGGGGAGCGGCTCAGGGCTGCTGCCCGCAGCCTCCACCTTCCCTGCAGGCTCCGCCTTCCGCGCCCATCCCGCGCCCCTCCGCGGCGGTGGGGGCTGAGCCGGGGTCCCGTTGCCCGTCCCCGGGTCCCGTTGCCCGTCCCGGGCCGCGGACGGGACGTGGCCTCGGGGTCTGCGTACAGCAGCGCCCGGCCGCCCCAAGCAGCTCCGAGCCGTGGTGCTGCTGGGGCCTCGGCTGGACAAAGGGCGGCTGCCACCTGCGGCCTCCCCGCCCTGCCGCGGAGCGGGAGCGGGAGCGGGAGCAGGAGGAGGATCGGGAGCAGGCGCCGAGCTGCGCGCCCTCCCCGGCTACCGGCAGCTCCCCTGCCCCTGCCGCAACCTCTGAGCACCTGTGGGCTATGGCATGTCGGTGCTGTAGAAGCACTTCGGATAGCAAAGCCCTTTCGTCTCACCCAGCCCAACCACGCCCTGCTTCTGCCAAGGCTGGGGCTGAGCCATGGCCCTCAGCACCACACCTCTGTCTCTGGGAAACACCTCCAGGGATGGCCATTCAGCCACTTCCCTGGGCAGCCTGTGCCAGGCTGTGAGAACCCCCAGGGCTTTCTCTGCTGGGCACTTCCCAGCCACTCTGCCCCCAGTCTGCAGCCTTCATGGGGTTGTTGTGCCCCAAGGGCCCCAAGTGCCCTTGGTCTTGTTCAATCTCCTCCCATTGGGCTCATTCCATGGGTGCAGCCTGGCCAGGTCCCTCTGCAGAGCCTCCCTGCCCTCCAGCAGACCAACCCTGCCTGCAGCTTGGTGCCATCTGCACACTGAGGGTGCTGTGGATCCCCTTGTCCAGATCATTGATAAAAGTAAAACCTTCTCCTTGCCTTCCAGTCTGTCCTGCTTTCCCTACTGCTCCTTCCAAACCTGTCTCTCTCCCAGCACAACCCAAAGCCATATTAAATCCTGCTTCTAACCCAGGCACACCTCTCTTTACAACTACTTTTTTTCCCCAAGTGCCAAAATCTAGCATCTTTCTGTGGTGGCATTTCTGAAAAGGCAGCTGTCTCTGGAAAACTGGCTCACAGCTCTGTTAGTGCCACTGCCTTGGGAGGCTCACATTCCCATGGGGATTCTGACCTCCAGTGGGTATTTGGGCTTCTTCCAGTGGGTATTATTTTGCCTTTCGGTGGGTAGTTTTGCTTCTTTAGCAGGTATTTTCCCTTCCAGTGGGTATTATTTTGCCTTTCAATGGGTATTTTGCCTTTCAGTGGGTGTTGTTTTGCCTTTCAGTGGGTGTTTTGCCTTTCAGTGGGTGTTTTGACTTCTCTAGTGGGTATGTTGACATCTCCTGGCTCGCTGACATTGCAGCCAGCCCGTCCCACAGCTGCTTGCCTTCCCACAGAGCTCATTCTGTCTTGATCAGGATGTCTTCCCAGAAACGATGACAAGTTCCATCTCTTTCTGCCTTGGGAATGTGTTGGGGTTTCTCCTTCTCATCAGCTGTGAAGTGGACCTGGACTCCAGCTGAACACTGGCAGAGAAGAGCTTGCCTTAGAAGGAAGAAGAGAAGAGTTGTGTCTCCTGTCCGAGCAGAACCTCACCTTCTCATTCCTTCTGAACTCCCCTCACCAGTGCACTTCTGCTTTGCTTCAGGGCTCCTCTCCATGTGCATTCTGTTGGTTACTTTCCTGAAAGGCCTGCAAGGAGGACATGGACCTGCTGGAGAGGGTCCAGGGGAGGCCACCAAGATGATCAGAGGGCTGGAGCAGCTCTGCTGTGGAGGCAGGCTGGGAGAGTTGGGGAACACTCAGTCTGATCACCCAGCCCAGCCATTCTCCAACTCTCCCAAAGCTGGGGTTGAGCCATGGCCATCAACATCACAACTCTGCCTCTTGGAAACACCTCCAGAGATGGGCATTCAGCCACCTCCCCCTCATCCTGTCACTCCTTGCCTTTTCCCAGATTCCACAATCCCTCTGGATTTGCAGTGTCCTTACAAGTGAAGATTTTTTTTTTCCTAATACCCAACACGAACCTACAAACTGCAGTTTGTGATCCTTGACTCCTCCTGTGCTCCCTGGCACTACCAGCAGGAGCTGAGCTTCCTCACCTTCCACACCTCCCCTTCAAGTGTCAGAGGCTCGCTACTACACCACCCCTTAGCCTGCTCCTTACCAGATCCCACAAGCCCAGTTCCTCCATGCTCCTCCTCAGGGAGCATGTACTGCAAGCCACAGAATCCTAGAATGGAGGGATTGGAAGGGACCTCCAGAGATCGTCAAGTTCAAACTCCCTGCCAGGGCAGGGCCACCTGGAGCAGGGACACACAGGAACACATCCAGGTGGGGCTTGAAAGCCTCCAGAGCAGGAGACTCCACAGCCTCTCTGGGCAGCCTGCTCCAGGCTTCCAGCACCCTCACACCAAAGAAGTTTCTCCTCATGCTGAGGTGGAGCCTCCTGGGTTGCAGTTTGTGTCCTCTGCCCCTTATCCTGTCACAGGGCAGCACTGAACAGAGCCTGGCCCCTCCTGCTTGCCCCCCCAGCCCTCAACTATTTACAGGCATTGATCAGATCCTCCCCTGGGGCTGCTTCTTCCCTCCAGGCTCAGAAGCCTCAGGGCTCCCAGCCTCTCAAGTCCCTCAGGGCTGTAGGTTGGGCTTGGTGATCCTGAGGCTTTTTTCCAACCTGGATGTTTCTGTGATTCTGTGATCTTGTAAGTCCTTGCTTACCCCATCCAGCACCACCCTGGAAACCCAACCCAGAGCTGAACCAAACCCTTCTGACATCCTTTAAACTCCAGGGAATGGTTTCCACCCTTCCACCCCACTTGCCCCTGTGCAGCATCATTTCTGAGTCAGCCAAGGGCACGCTGGGGTCACCTTCCATGCAGCAGCAGTTAGCCCTGGCTTGCTCAAGGAGCTCACAGCTGCTGTGAAGAGTGACTTACTGGAAGGATGCATCACTTCTGCAACCCTTTGGCAAAGCTGTTCCCAAAGCTCTCTAGAGCAGCTGCAGAGGCAGAAGAATTGTCCTGACCACAAGACTCCTCCCAGGGAAAATGTCCTCCAGATGAAAGTGCTGCTGGGCTGCCAATGATGCAAGAGTGGTTTGCCTCCAGAAGATGACTCCTGCCAATCCTTCACATCTCTGCCAGCACCACACACAGGCCATGCCCAGAATGAAGAAGGACTTAGCCACAGCCAGGCTTAGACAGGCTCACTGGAGTGGCTTTCACCTCTGGGAAATCACAGAATGGGCTGGGTTAGAAGGGACCTTCAAGCTCATCCAGCCCCAACCCCCTGCCATGGGCAGGGACACCTCCCACCAGCACAGCTTGCTCCAGGCCTCATCCAGCCTGGCCTTGAGCACTTCCATGGAGGGAGCAGCCACAGCCTCCCTGGGCAACCTGTGCCAGCATTTGAATTGCATTTGTGCCAGCTTGCATGTTCTGGTACTCTGGGAACCCTTCCAAGTCTGGGTTTTGGGCTTTGTTTTGCTCTTTGGGTCTTGCTTTGAAAGGAAATAAACCAAACAAAATCTATTGGGAAAAGGGAAAAGCAGCAAGGAGAGAGTTTGGCCAAAGGGTGGCACTGAAGGCACAGGAAAAGCAGCACCGAATCGTGGAAGGTTTGCAGGGAACGCTGAGTGCACCTGGGGCTTGAGAGGCACAGTCAGACAGCTGCTGGGGTGGGCAGAGCCCTCTAAGATCTCTGAGTCCAACCATCGACCCAGCACCACCGTGGCCACCAAACCACGTCCCCAAGTGCCATGGCCACACGGGTCTGGAACACCTCCAGGGGTGGCTGCAGCCTCCTCTCAGGGAGCTGCAGAGAGCAATGAGCTCTGCCCTCAGCCTCCTCCTCTCCACACTAAACACCCCCAGGGCCCTCAGCTGCTCCTCCCCAGCCCTGTTCTCCAGACCCCTCCCCAGCTTCCTTGCCCTTCTCTGGACCTGCTCCAGACCCTCAGTGTCCTTCTTGGGGTGAGGGCCCCAAAGCTGACCCCAGCACTCCAGGTGTGGGCTCCCCAGTGCTGAGTGCAGGGCACAATCCTGCCCTGCTCCTGCTGCCCACACCAGTGCTGATCCAGGCCAGGCTGCTGGTGCCCTTCTTGGCCACCTGGGCACACCCTGGCTCACCTCCAGCTGCTGTCACCCAGCACCCCCAGGGCTTTCTCTGCTGCTGGGGACACTCTCCACCCACTCTGGCCCCAGCCTGCAGCCTTCATGGGGTTGTTGTGCCCCAAGGGCAAGACCCAGCCTTGGCCTTGCTGAATCTCCTCCTATTTGGCTCAGCCTGGCCAGGTCCCTCTGCAGAGCCTCCCTGCCCTCCAGCAGACCAACCCTGCCTGCAGCTTGGTGCCACCTGCAGAGTTGCTTAGGGTGCACTTAATTGGCTCATCCAACTCACATTCTCTTCATCAGGTCCCAGTTCAACCCCCCTGAAGCTGGAACCCCCTCAGAAGTTATTTCCTGCTTTATAGCAACAACTCCAAGTGAACCCCTTCCAGTGCAGTGCTGGCAGATGCTGCATTCTTAGAAGGTTTTCCTGGCCAGTGAGTAATTGGTGTAGGTCAATCCCATTAAAATTAGAAACAAATTAGCTTGACATTGAGGATGGGAAAATCAATCCTGCCCCTGCTGGGAGCAATTCTTCAGTCCCAGGCAGAGCACTGGAGCTGCTGCTCCTCTTTTCCTCAGCTTTCAGTACTTGTATTGAAGAATTTGTGTTTTTTCTCACCATGACTCAAGGCAAGCAGGGAGGACAGTGGCAGGAGATGCACTGCAGGCATGGAGCCACATCTCTCTGGAGGCACAAAGCTGTGATTTTACTGACTGTAGGTGCTGCATGGCTGCTGTGCTTTGGGTTTCTGCTGCTTCCCAGGAGCAGAAACGGTGGGTTCCTTCTATGAGCCCTGTCTGCAATGTCTGGGAAGTTTGGTAGCAATTACAAACAGCTCCTTACTTTGCCCTAATTAAATCATAAACCCTCAGGCTGGGCTGTCTTGGAAGGGACCTTCAAGATCATCCTACCAGAGCACTTTGCTCGAGGCCCCAGAGAGCTGCCTTTCAGCACTGCCAGGCTGGGAGCCTCCACAGCTGCTCTGGGCAACCTGTCCCAGTGCCTCCCACCCTCATGGGCAAGAATTGCTTCCTCATGTGGAACTCCTTCCAGTCTGAAGCCATCACCCCTCGTTTAGTGGTGACCTTGCAGTGCTGGGTCAGAGGTTGGACTAGACCCTGAAGGTGTCTTCCAGCCACAGATACTCTGAGATTCTGTGCTGTCACTCCATGCTTCTGTCACAAGTCTCTCTGGTGATCTCAGAGGTCTTTTCCAACCTTGGCAGTTGTAGGATTCCATGGTTCTGTAATTCTATGCTTCCACAACTCTGTGATTCCATGGCTGTGTGACTTTGCCCTGGACAGCAGGCTGGGTATGGCTGTGGATGAGCTGTGGGTGCTGTACTTTGGTGACACCAAGAACTGATGACTTAGCTTCTCCCTCTGTGTCTAAACCAACTCTCTCTTCAGGACCCCTCCTTTCTTCATGCCCTTTATGCCCTGTCAGTGAATGCTGGCAGAGCAGGAGTGGCCTGGCTGCAGGGACACTCTGCTCTGCCTTCTCCCCAGGGCCAGTCCTGTTCCCTGGCAGAAATCCTGAACTTGCCAAAGGAACCTGAAGGAATCACAGGTTAGTGGGAGGTGGGAGCTTTCCGTGCACCTTCCAAATCTGCTCTGAACTGTGAGGGAACAAATCCAAAGTTTTGCCTCAATAGCCTCAAGCTGTGCCAGGCAGGTTTATAGGAGATATAAGGAAGAATTTCTTCAGTGAAAGTGGTGAGACACTGGCACAGGCTGCCCAGGGAGCTGTTGGAATCCCCAGCCCTGCAAGGGTTCCAGAAAGGTGTGGCCATGGCAGCTGGGGCTGTGGTTTGGTGGCCATGGTGGGGTTGGGTTCATGGTTGGTCTCAGAAGGCTCTTCCAACCGTAGTGGTTCTCTGGTTCTATGATTCTATGAGCAGCTGTAGCCATGCTAGTTACACCAGCAGACAGCCCCAGGCAGCAAGGGGGGGCAGCCCTAGGAGCAGCCAGAGATGCCCCTTCAGCTCCCATCATGTTCCCAGTGCTTCCCCAGCAGCTTTCATCCATTAGCACAAGACAAAGCTAAAATTAGCAGCAGTCACTAATGCTATAACCAAGCGAACAGCGAGGAGAGGGCTGAGGGAAGGATGGTTCAGAGCAGCCAACTGCAAGTATTTAGCGCTAAGAAGCTGCTTTTATGCAGAGCTTATCTTAGCTGGAGCCCTCCTTGCCCACAGCAGCCTCTCTATTTCATTTCCAAACATCCCAATTTTATTAACATTAATGGAACTGGGAGCATTTCCTGAGCACTTCCATTCCTTCTCACACCCTTGGTATGAGGCTTCATGTGGAGAGCCTCCAGCAGCCTTCACCTTTCTTCCCACTGAAAACCTTTTGCTTCTTACACCACGGGAGGTGCTGGCAAGGAACAAACTGAAAGCAGCAGACAAGTTGTAAGTGGGAAGTGTTCTGATCAAAGGCACAAGGCTCAAAATAAACCCCAACCTCTTGCTGGCTCTTACACTGATGTCAGCCAAGCTGGAGGTCCCCAAGGAGGCAGAGATGTGCTGTTGAGGGACGTGGCTTGGCCACAGCCTTGGCAGACTTAGAGAATGGTTGGGCTGGGTGATCCTAAAGGGCTTTGCCAACTGAAGCCATTCCATGTCTCAGTTCTTCTAGCTTTGAGGATGGTGGAGTTATTTGTGTGTCTGGAATCTCAGACTGGACATGAGGACGAAGTTCTTCACCATGAGAGTGGTGAGAGCCTGGAATGAGTTGCCCAGGGAGGTGGTTGAGGCCCCATCCCTGGAGCTGTTTAAGGCCAGGCTGGATGAGGCTCTGGCCAGCCTGATCTAGGGTAGGGTGTCCCTGCCCATGGCAGGGGGTTTGGAACTGGCTGATCCTTGTGCTCCCTTCCAACCCTGACTGATTCTATGATTCTATGGATCTGCAAGCCTGTTGACACCTGCTGGTTTGAGGCTAAG
Organism: Eubucco bourcierii; assembly: GCA_013396675.1. Classification (NCBI taxonomy): domain Eukaryota; kingdom Metazoa; phylum Chordata; class Aves; order Piciformes; family Ramphastidae; genus Eubucco; species Eubucco bourcierii. Next base: position 463,976 of record VWZE01005357.1, read on the forward strand.
ACAGGCTGAATGCCACTAATGGCTCCTGGCACCGAGGAGCCCTTTGTGCAATTAGAACCCATTTGTGGATGTGGATTGTGAGTGACTGCACTAGGGAAGTGTAGTCAAAACTACAGCCACTGAGAGCTCCCTGAGCTGTGTGGTGGTTTGGCACACAGCAGCTCTGCAGAGCTGTGGCTTCTGCGGTGAACTTCGGCACCTGAGGAAGAGCTTTTTGCAGAGTCCTGGAAGCCCCAGAATGGTCCCAAAGAGGTTCTCGAGGTGTTTGCTGAGCCTGTGCAGAAGGCAGCTTCTGTCTCACTGTGTCTCCAAAGATGTGCTTATTGGTGGGGCAATGTTTTTACAGGCACAGCATCACTAAGGCTGGAAGATCTCTCTGAGACCCTCCAGCCCAGCCAGCAGCTCAGCACAACCATAGCCACCAAACCATGGCCCCAGTGCCATGGCCACACCTTTCTGGAACACCTCCAGGGATGGGCATTCAGCCACCTCCCTGGGCAGCTTGTGCCAATCTTGGCTACTCTGGCAGCAAAAAAACTTTTCCTCATCTCCAACCTGAACCTCCTCTGAGGCCATTTCCTCTCCTGTCACTTGTTCCTAGGGAGCAGAGCCCAATCCCAGCTGGTTGCAGCCTACTTTCAGGCAGCTGTGGAGGGCAATGAGGTCTGCCCTCAGCCTTCTCTTGTGGAGGCTAAACACCTCCCCGAGCCCTCCATAACCTAAGGCATGCTTAGGTCGGACATGAGAAGTAACTTGGCTGAAGGAGCTCTCAGAGCCTGGCACAGGCTGCCCAGGGAGGTGGCTGAATGCCCATCCCTGGAGGTGTTTCCCAGAAGCAGAGCTGTGGTGCTTAGCCCCAGCCTTGGCTTAGCCCCAGCCATGGCTTAGCCCCAGCTTTGGCAGCCTTGGCAGGGCTGGCTGAGCTCAGAGGGTTTTGCCAACCAGAGCAGCTCAATGGTTCTGTGATCTCTAACTGTCCTCAATGGCCTGCACAGAACCACTGCAGCACCCCAGAGATCCCTCAGGAGCAGACTGCTGTCTGCTGGGCCTGAGATGCACATAGCAAAGTCAATAAAGTGTTAAAGGCTTTGCTTGCCGCCCTCCGAGGGAGAAAGACTTTGTCAGATGGCACCAAAGAGGTCTTCTGCCACTGGAAATGGAGAGAGCAGAGAGGCAGCCAGGATTCCGGGAAGTGCTTTGAATATCAAAAGCAGCCCTGAATATTTCATTTGCTTTGAAGGACCTGATCAAGGTCTGAATGTTTCATTTGCATTAGAAAGGGACAGGAATGCAGAGCCTGAGAGAAGTCATCCAGGATTGGAGGGAGTCACCCAGCAGATGCAGTGATTTATGAGTCCTGCCCCCTTAGCTTTGTCACCAGGGGGGCTTGGCTGATTGTTGTTTCTCGAGCACCTAAGGGGGAACCATTTTGCTGTCCAAAGCCAGGTATGGATTTCGAGATGCATTTACTACAGCCTCCCGGGCTGGAAGCTGGAGAAGAGGTCTGGTGAGGATCAGCTGAGGGAAGTAGAAGAGCTTTAAGGACCCTTCCATGCTTACTCTCCCCTCCGACTTCACCTGCTGAGTGCTGTTGTTTGGGTCGGTGTGTGCCATAGAGTCACAGAAAGGTGAGGTTGGAAGGGCCCTCCAGAGAGCACTGAGCCCAAGCCCCTGCCAGATCAGAGGCACCCAGGGGAGGGCACCCAGGAACACATCCAGGTGAGTTTGGGAGCACTCCAGAGCAGGAGACTCCACAGCCTCTCTGGGCAGCCTGCTCCAGGCTCCAGCACCCTCACACCAAAGAAGCTTGTCCTCATGCTGAGGTGGAGCCTCCTGGGTTGCAGTTTGTGTCCTCTGCTTCTCGTCCTGTCACAGGGCAGCACTGAACAGAGCCTGACCCCTGCTGCTTGCCCCCAGCCTTGCCCCCCACCTCAAGAGGTTCTCCTGTGCCCCACTCCCCAGCCTGGCCAGGAGGGCAGCACAGCCTGATGATGTCTCAGCCTCTGCTCCTACTTTGGTCTCATCAGCAAACTGGGTGAGGGTCCCCTCCCCCTTCCCCTGGGCACTGCCGGAGCTGTTGTGTGCCTGCTGTGGCTGTCAGGGGGTGCAGAGGAGTTCTGTGTCCCCCCTGTGCCCAGCCACACGCAGGGGCAATGCTTCCCTCTCTTCTCATCTGTCTCTTTCCCTCCTGTTGACACAACTTGTTTGCTTTGGTTAAAAAACCCAAACCCAACAAAGATAAAAGCAGAGGAAGCTGCAAATGTTAAATAAATCGCGCCTGGGTTTGCTGACAGGAGAGCAGGGGCAGTCCTGCCGAGCTGGCAGTGCCCAGACAGCCCCCGCGGGAGGGAGCACAGCACCGCGGAGAGAGGCTGAGAGAGGCACAGACTGGGCTGGGCTGGAAGGGACCTCACAGAGCATCCAGCTCCATCCTTATCTCAGGTCATGGAGGAATTGAGGCATACCTGAAGGATCCTGCAGGAAGGCTGCAGAGGCACTTGTGCTGAGGGGGTCTGAGACAGGCCAAGGGGCAATGGTTTGGAGCTGAGGCAGAGCAGGGTGAGAGTGGAGCTGAGGGAGAAGTTGCTGAGTGTGAGGGTGGTGAGAGTCTGGCACAGGCTGCCCAGGGAGGCTGTGGCTGTCTCCTGCCTGGGGGTGTTGCAGGCCAGGCTGGATGAAGCCCTGGACAGCTGAGTGTAGCTGAGAGGTGTCCCTGAGCATGGTGAGGAGGCTGGAGTGGATGAGCTCCGAGCTCCCTCCCAGCCTGAGCCATTCCATGATTCCATTTCCATCAGTCAGCCCTTGTAGAAGACTCCTGCCCTTCTAAAATCCACTGAGATGACTACAGACAGGCCTGGTTGGTGCAGCCAGAGCTTTCTCCCTGCCCGGACTATGGCACTGCCCCTTCACACCAGGAGGGAGCCAGGGCTGAGAGCAGCCTCAGGGATGTCTCATACCCACAGATTTTTCTCCTTCTCTATTTGCAGAAGTCTTTCATTTCAGCTCTGTGCATCTGAGCTCTGTGCAGATTAGCAGAACATCCCTGGGTGTGCAGGACCAGCTGGGGGGCTTCAGCAGAGGATGGGTTTAATTTAGGATGGAAATTCCCTGTCTGTGAATTCCCTTTCAAGGCAGCAGGATTAGGGCTGATGCCAGTGGCAGACAGGAACTGCTCCACTGTGTCAGCTTACCTGGATTGCTGCTGATTAAGGGCAAGGTTTATCCTCTTACCAGATAAGTAGAAACTAAATCTGTGGGGAAGAAAAACATTTAGATGTGGGTGCACTGTTATGGGGCCTCTGAGAAGAGTTGAACCCTCAGCCCACAACCACCCTGGCCACAAAACCATGGCCACAAAATTCTGGAGTACCTCTCTGGGCAGCCTGTTCCAATCCTGACCACTCCTGAAGCAAAGAAATCTTTCCTCATCTCCAACCTAACCCTCCCCTGGTGCAGCTTGAGGCCATTTCCTCTCCTCCTGTCTCTTCCCAGGGGGCAGAGCCCAACCCCAGCTGGCTGCAGCTTCCTCTCAGGGAGCTGCAGAGAGCAATGAGCTCTGCCCTCAGCCTCCTCTTCTCCACACTAAATACCCCCAGGGCCCTCAGCTGCTCCTCCCCAGCCCTGTTCTCCAGCTTCTAAACCGGATGGCAAAGAGCAAATGCATCCCTCGATCTGAACTGCAAAGATTTTCCTCCTAGCCGGAATACACAGCCAGAACTCTGAAGAGAGCAAGCCCCAGCAGCATCCCATCAACAGAGCAGATCCCATGCTGAAGAGCCTCAGATGTCAGCATCCCATCCTGGGCAGTTCTTACAAACTAGAGGAAGATGTAGGTGGAAGGCTTTGGGTTTTTGTCCTTCAATGAACTGGAGAGAAAGAGTAAAGGAACCTTTGGGGTTTGTTGTTCCAGCGAGAAGGCAGCTTTGGAATAGACAATTCAGAGACTCATGGAATGGGTTGGGCTGGAAGCGACCTTCAAGCTCATCCAGCTCCAACCCCCTGCCACAGGCAGGGACACCTCCCACCAGCACAGCTTGCTCCTGAACACCTCCAGGGAGATGGTAACCACAGCCTCCCTGGGCAGCCTGTGCCAGTCTCTACCCACTCTCACTGCCAAGAATATTTTCCTCATCTCCTAGCTCAAAGCCATTGTCCCTCACCTGTCACTCCCAGCCCTTGTCAGAAGACCCTCCCCAGCTCTCTTGTCCCTACAAGAGAGCACTCTTCAGGTGCTGGATTTTGGCCCCCAACATAGTACCCTGGCCTGAATCAGCACTGGTGTGGCCAGCAGCAGCAGCAGGGCAGGGATTGTGCCCTGCCCTCAGCACTGGGGAGGGCACAGCCTTGGCAGAGTCAGAGAAAGTTTGGGCTGGCTGATCACAAAGAGCTTTGCCAATCCAAACCACTCCATGGTTCTATGATTGCTTTGGTATTTTTCTCTCTGTTTTCATCTGTCTCCTGTGTCAGGTTTGCTAAGGTGAGGATAGTTTTATTTTAAGGCATTTGCTGTCACTTCACTTTTCAAAACAGCTTCAACAGTTCTGCCTTCCTCTGCAGATTTGCAGCCCCTCAGGTAAATGTTTTGTTTTTTTTTTTTTACCTGTAGATAAGTGGGAAAGCTTAAGAAGGGAAAATATTCCCTTTTGGCCTGGCTTTGGAGGGGAGATTTTCCTTTGTTGTCAGGAGGAAATGTTTAAATCTGGGTCCCGTTGCAGCATGAAAGCATTTCTGGGCTATTGCAGTGGATGGCTTCTGTGGCTCTGTCCCTGTTGCACAGCTCCAGCAAATCCTTTTTTATGGGAAACTTAACAGAAAAAATGGTTGCAATCCATTTGGAGCAAGGGACAGGAGGAGCGCTCTGCAGACAGCTCCTTCAGTGACCAATTGATCTGCGCCGTGAGGCTGATGAGGGCAGTGTGCCCTGGCACAGAGGAGGTGCCCAGCCCAGGCTGTGATGCCAGCCTGGTTGTGCTATCGCTGAGCAGCAGCAGGGCTCGTTCCAGCCACCCTCCGGTGCTGCCGCTGCTGGTTGTGGCCCCCAAGCAGCGCTGCGATGAGTTGGGCGCTTGGCACTTCATGGGGAAGGGACAGCTCCGGGCTGGCCGCTAGGAGCAAGCCTGCAGCGAGAGGCTCTGCAGGTAAAACCCAGCAGGCAAAGAGAAAACACAGCTGAGAGCTGAGAACCAGGAGAGCCCAGGGTGCTTGTGCTGGCACCCAGGGTGCTTGTGCTGGCACTGGGCTGCTGCCACGCCACTCAGAGGAGCTCCCCTCAAAGGTGTTGGAGCCTGCTAAGGGTCTGGAGAACAGCGCTGGGGAGGGACAGCTGAGGGCCCTGGGGGTGTTCAGTATGGAGAAGAGGAGGCTAAGGGCAGAGCTCATTGCTCTCTGCAGCTCCCTGAGAGGAGGCTGCAGCCAGCTGGGGTTGTTTCCTTTTTGTGGACAAGGGATAGAAGAGCAGGAAAAGACCTCAGGTTACCCCAGGGCAGGTTTAGGTTGGACATGAGGAGAAATTTCGTGCCCGAAAGGATTCTCACAGCCTGGCACAGGCTGCCCAGGTAGGTGGCTGAATGCCCATCCCTGGAGGTGTTTCCAGGAGGCAGAGATGGGTGCTGAGTGCCATGGCTTAGCCCCAGGCTTGGTGGAGTTGGAGAGTGGTTGGACTGGCTGATCTTGAAGGGCTTTGCCAACCCAACCCATTCTGTGGTTCACCTGATCCTAGGGAGAAGAGTCCAAACCCCATGCAGCTGCAGCCTCCCCTGAGGGAGCTGTAGAGAGCAGTGGGGTTGGAGTGACCTTGGTGTGGAAGGAGTTGTGCTGCATTACAGGGTGAGACAGGAGCAGAGGGGAGGTTGTTGATGATTGTTCCATTGACTCTGTTCTTCCTTAATACTTTTTTTATTAGAGGCAGAATCGATTCTCCCCTTACATTAAAATATCATTGCTGTCTCTAAACAAGAATGTCCTGCCAGGCTGATGGGAGAGGAATCCTTCCCCTGGGAGAGAAGCCCCCGAGCAGTGGGCAGGGGCAGGGCCAGTCCCACTCACACTGCTGAGCCATGGGCTGCAGCTTCCTCTGGGAGCCCTGCCCTGGGCTGCAGCCGCAGCAGGGAGAGCAGCAGCACAGGGAGGGGGTTCCCCACCTGCAGCGCTGCCTCCAGCTCTGGTGCCCCCAACACAAGAAGGACCTGGAGCTACTGGAGAGGTTCCAGAGGAGCCCACCAAGATGATCAGAGGGCTGGAGAAGCTCTGCTGCTGAGACAGGCTGGGAGAGCTGGGGAAGAGGAGAAGCACTGAAGTCAGGCTAAAGGCTCTCTGGGGCGTCAGAGTGGAGCTGCTTCTCTCCGCCTGCAGTCTGAACTTTCTCAGCTGCTGTTAAAGGAGGGCATCAATCACCCTGCAGCAATGAGGCTTCCGCTTGCACCTTTGTGCTGCCTTGCTTTAAAGGCCTTTTGTCTCCGTTTGGACACAGGCTTTTATGTGACTCCTTCAGCTCTGCCCTCAGATCAGTCTCACCTTTTGTTTTTGAACTGTTTAGTTGCTGTCACCCTGAGCAATCTTCTCAGGAGTGGGGAGCTGCTGAGTCTCTGCTTGACATCACAGAGCCATAGGATGGCTTGGGTTGGAAGGGACCTCAAACATCAGCCAGCCCCAGCCTCCTGCCATGGGCAGGGACACCTCCCACCAGCACAGCTTGCTCAGGGCATCATCCAGCCTGGCCTTGAACACCCTCAAGCAGGGGGCAGCCACAGCCTCCCTGGGCAACCTGTGCCAGTGTCTGCCCACCCTCAGTGTCAAAGATTTCTTCCTCACCTCCACTCCCCACTCCCAGCTCAAAGCCATTGTGTCTCATCCTGGCACTCCCAGCCCTGGTCAGAAGTCCCTCCCCAGCACTCCTCTAGCCCCCTTCAGGTCCTGGCAGGCTGCTCTGAGGTCTCCCTAGAGCCTTCTCTTCTCCAGGTTGCACAACCCCAACTCTCCCAGCCTGTGCCCATAGCAGAGCTGCTCCAGCCCTCTGAGCACCTTGTGGCCTCCCCTGGACTCAGTGCAGCAGTTCCAACATATCCAGTTAGTAGATACAGAGTCATGGATGCCAGCATTATTTGGGTTGGGAAAACCTCTGAGCCCATCCAGCCCAACCATGAACCCAGCCCCACCATGGCCACCAAACCATGTCCCTGAGTGCCATGGCCACACCTTCCTGGAACATCTGCAGGCATGGGGACTCCACCACCTCCCTGGGCAGCCTGTGCCAGTGCCTGGCAGTGCTGCAGCACAGAGGGATGCTGTGGCCCAACGTGGCCTTTCCTCTGAGACATTCCTGAGCTGTGCAGAGAGCTGGGGCCCAGTGCTCAGGCAGAGTCCCTCAGTGTCCTGCTGGGCTGCCAGGGAGGCTGTGCTGATTTACAGCTGCTGAGCCTCTGCCCCTGACACTGACTAAAGTTCTTCTGTTCTAGTGGGAACAGGACCCCAACAGCTTCTGCAGGCTGTTTGCTTCCTCTTCTCCTCCTGCATACCAAAAAAACCCTAATTTGATTCTTCCCATAATAAATCCTCCAGCAGCCTTTTTCCCCCCACTGTGTAAGAGAGTCCCTGAGGAGCACTTACAGAAGTACATTCATTTAGTTATGCAAAATTCTGCCTTCTCCACTTTGGGCTCATTGTTCATAGTGTCCACATGAAATCTTTTATTCACTGCCTGCAGTTGTGCCCACCCTGCAGATGGGATGGGGCTGATGCTGCTCTGGGCTCACCTATCTCTACATGCTGGTTGGGTCACTGCTGGCTGCTTTGAATTCTGCTCTGCCAGAGGGAGTCAGCTCAGCTTGTGTCACACTGCTTCAGAATGAACTCTGCTGCTTGCTGTTTGAGAAGAGCAGCCAGGATCAGAGGACAGCTGGAGCCAGCCCAGGCCTTCCTGGCAGGCTGCATGCTGCTATCTGCTGGGGTGCTTGGCAGTGCTCTCTGGGCTCTGGGGGTGAGTATCACCAGCACCAAACGTGCAGCTCACACAGCAGCCTGGGAATGCTTTGTTGTACTTGGGAATGAACAGAGGTGATTAGGGATTGGAACAT
>VWZE01005358.1:0-44010 GCA_013396675.1 Eubucco bourcierii
GTCCCTTTCAACCTTACCATTCTATGATTCCATGATTGCACACATCATCCCATTGACTCAAGACATAAGCTCTTCAGGATAAGCATTTACTGCATATTTATGTATCACACACAAACTGGGTGCCTGAACTCTTGGGTTTTTTTGCATCACTGCCAGAGTGTTACCTACCACAGGCATACTGAAGACTCAATGATAGATACTCATGGTTTTGCACTGAAACAGGTAACGACACACACTACTGCACATTCAGGACTTGTTAATTATGTTCTGTCCAACAGCCACACTCTTTGGTAGAATGGGGCCCAGCAGAGAAAAGAAAAATGAAATTACTACGCTCTGGCAGGGGGGTTGGACTAGGTTATCTTTCAAGGTCCCTTCCAGCTCCCACTGTTCAGTGATTCTGTGTAGGTTGCATTTAACACTTCATAAAATCATAGAATGGTTTGGGTTAGAAGAGGCCTTTCAAGGTCCTAATCCAACATACCTGCACTAAGCAGGGACATCATCTACTAATTCAGGCTGCTCAGAGCCCCATCTAATCTGACTTTCTATTTTTATGGACATGGGGCATCTACCACTGATCTGGGTAACCTGGGACAGTGTTTCACGGCTCTCAACGTAAAAAAAGTTCTTTATATCCAGTCTAAAGCTCTCCTTCTCTTAGCATAAAACCATCACTCCTTGTCCTGTCACACTGCTAATGAGTCTGTCCTCATCTTTCCTACAGGCCCCCTTCAAGTACTGACAGGCTGCAGTAAGTTTTCCCTGTAGAACTTCTAGTACTTCCAAGCCCAGTAACTGTGTGTTGTGGGTTTAAGACTGGATGTCTTAATCACAGAGAAAAGTCCCCCAGAAGTACCAGAGAAGTACAAGGAAGAGGTGGACACTGCAAAGTGCAATCTTTGCTATTTCCTTGCCATCAGCCTGCACCCCTGTATAAAAACAGGCATTACCATCCGTTCTGTCCTCTTCTCCCTCTGTTCCCAGTGCGGGCCCTTAGCTCTTGTGCTGCAGGGGAGGGTTGCAGCCTTCTACAGCCTTGGCAAAGCTAATTTTTGCTGCATAATTCAGGCCTGGTCTGGGAGGGAAGCAGGGAGGCATGGGTGGAGGGGCATTGAGGTCTGGTGTTTGGCCAGGTTGGGGAGGAAGCTTTTGGAAGGAGTAGGTTTAGTGAGGTTCTGGAAAAGTCCAGCTTGAAGAACTGGGTGGAGGCTGAATATGAATTTGTGTATTTGCATTTCTGTATATATTTGTGAATGGTGTCTGCATTTAAACTTTCAATTCAGTGTGGAGCATTTCCATTTTGCTCCTTTGGGAAGGGGTACAACACCTTTCTGTCCTTTTGCCCTGGGCAGCTCATGGCTCAAAACTTGGATGTTGCAGCTTTGAAGTAAGAATTGCTGAGACTAGGAACATCCCCACTTATCTACAGAAAATCCCCTGGTAGGCATACAGACGAAAAAAGAAGAATCCTTATTGCAAGTAAAATTTTATTAAGCATGACACAATGTTCAGAGCACATGTGAAAGCATTTCCTGGCATTTTGTAGTTTGTCATAACCAAAACCTAGGTTTTAAACTAAAAGCCAAGTTAGCAAGTACTTCACAGAACAGGTTAGAAGACACCTCTGGAGATACAGTCCAAAGCCCCCTGATGAAGGGTCACTTACAGCAGGCTGCCCAGAATCATGTCCAAGTGGGTTTGGAATCTTTCCAAAAGAGACTTCCTAACCTCTCTGTGCAGCCTGCTCCAATGCTCTGTCACCCTCGAAGTACAGAAGTTGAACTTCTCCTTGAACTTAAGCAAAACCTTCTGTATTTTAGCTTGTACCAACTGTCCTATGACTGAACATCACTGAGAAAATGCCAGTCTCAGCCTCTTGACTCCTATCCTTTAGATCCAGAGTAGCATAAAATCTGCCGTCAGGCTTCTCCAGACTACATGGCCCCAGGTCTCAGCCTTTCCTCACAGCAGAGATGTTTCAGTCCCCTCAACATTTTTGTGACACTGCGAGAAAATGAATACTACTTGTTTAGAGACCATGTAATAAGGGCATTCAAGAGTTCCTGAAAGGTTATAAATTTGGTCTTAAAATACAGAATTGCTTTTGACTTCCATAAGCTCAGGCCTGCAGGTTTTTCAAATTAAACACTCTGTGAAAGCAGGGCAGACTTTACTTCCACCTGTCTTAAAGCCAAAAACATCAGCTCAGTCCAGCATTAGGTAATTGAGGAAAGCCAAAAGTTTGCTGAACTCTTGTAGAAAAGTGGTTTATTTTGGGTTTAAGAGTAGAGTTCCTAACTCCCACTTCTTCAGTATTTATGATGTTGGGACAAGATGTGAGAGGTTTTATGCTTGTGATTTTCTGTGTTCTGATTCAGAAAAGCCATCTTCCAACAGAAATCCCATACTGACTCAGGCAGATTTTTTTTTTCTAGCCACAAATCTAGACAGAAATCCAGCCTTTTGGTTATCATTAGAGTGCTTGGTCTTCAAGACAGAACGCAAAACTGTATTTATGCCCACGGCAGCCAATAGCTAATTGGACATGAATAGCTCAAGAGGATGAGTTACACCACATACGATCTGAAAGGGTGATTTAACCTCTCTCCCATGCTCAACACCCACAGGCTGCACTTGTCAAGATGTGACACTTCTCCCCTACTGTGCCTTCAGCCTCTTTTAATAATGCTTCTTGTCTTCCATGGGACGCTGGTTTGGAAACAGTCCAGCTTGCTTCCCAGAAATGTTTCTTTCTGCTGGGAGCAGCTCCACGTTCATTCTACTTGCACTGCAAACCAGCAGCAGATTGTTTTGGAAGCTGAATCACCACCTGTCTGACACTACCAGGGAAAAAGAAAAAGAGGATTTCTAGGTGGGTTCTGCATCTGATCCCAGACCTAGCACACTCCTTATGTTCCTTGCCAGGAGAGCCCTGCTGACCCAAAGCTCCTGCAAAGCAGTGAAAATCAGATCTAGGCCTGTTCAGGTTTGCCAGCTGTTTCCAGTGAAGCAGTAGTTTAAAACAAATTTCAAGGCTCCAGCAGAAAAAAGTGTTAAGTGGGAAGTTTTTAGAGGAAACCTTTTCCTTCATTCCCAAGGCCTCTCATTTCAATGTCCATGTTTACTCTCTCAAATCATGGCCAAAAGCAGTACTTTTATTTTGTACTATTTTCAAGCCCTTTGCAGCAAGTTGTGACGCATTTTGGATGTAACAACATCAAGTTCACCATGGTTAAAGCTCAGTAAGTTCTACCTCCCTGATAACCAAAGCCTTTATTTTGTCAGCCAAATTACAGGTCACCTAGAAAGGGTTAGGACAAACACTGAGGATAAAAATATTTAACTTGCTGAAGCCAATCAGAAAAAAAGGTGCATTTAAAGGCTGCACTGTCTTTAGACAGCAGACATCTCTAGACAGAATCACTAAAATCTATTCCCTTCACTGTCAATAGCTGAAAAAGCTTCAGAGCACCATTTAGCCCACAGCTTCTGGGTGATGTGGTTTGGTTTTTTAATATCTTCCCCCCCACTTTTGGATCAAGAAAAGCACCACACCTGAAAAGATTAGGGTTTCTGTAGCTAAAAAAAAAAAAAAAAATCCTTCTAAAGAAAAGCAGAAGCAGAAAACAAAGATGACTCCAGATAAAATCCAGCCATTACTCAGCAATTTCCTTAATATGTGGGAGCAACAAGGAAATGCACAATTGTTTTCCAGCCTTAAAGCGGTAAATGTTCTCTTACACTTATAAAATGAACTTTGCTTTCAAATCCCTACAAAATGTATTTCTTCTAAACCAAACCCTACCAACAACTGTAAGAATTATCAAGCATTAAAAAGGCTGCCCAGAGAAGCGGAGCCCCCAACTAAACATCCTCAACTAGACCAGGTTGCTCAGAGTTCTGTCCAACCTTGTGTAATGTTTGGAAGGATGAGGCACCTACCATCACCTCTAGGAAACCTGGGCCAGTGTTTCACCACTCTCAGCATAAAAGTAGTTCTTCCTTACATGTAGTCTCAACCTCCCCTCTTCTAGTTGGAAACCACCACTCCTTGTCCTGCTAAACAAAAAATACCCCAAAAACCAACACCAAACCCAACTGTCCCCATCTCTCTAACAGGTCCTTTGATGGATCGAAAGGTTGCAAGGTGGTCTCCCTGGAACCTTCTCTAGTATGCACAACCACAAGTCTCTCAGTCTGTCCTCACAGTGGAAGGGTTCCTGCCTCCTCTGGACCCACTCCAAAAGGTCCATGCATTTCCTATGCTTAGACTCCAGTGCTGGACTGCAGTGGCAGGCGGGGTCTCAGCAGTGTGGAGCAGAGGGGCAGAACCCCCTCTCTCCACCTGCTGCCCACACTGCCCAGGACACAATTGGACTCTGGACTACAAGAGCACATTGCCGTCTGACATCCAGCTTTTCACACACTGGCACCTCCAAGTCCTTCTCCCCAGGGCCACTCCTAATAGAATTGTTTAGGTACAGGCTAGGGGCTGATGCTATCTACTTACCACTGCCTTTGAATCTCTAGCAAGCCTCTCCTCTCCACACATATCAGAAGTACAGAGCAGCAAGCCAGCATCCATTCTTTCTCAGAACCAAATCCCAATGCATTGGATGTTAAAATTGAGATATATGTGTCTGTCTAGAACTTGCAGGGGAACACAACTCTTCCTGTGCCCGATGAGTTTTGGGAGACATTGGAGCCTGCAAGCTGTGCATCACAGCTTCTTGTTTGCCATACGGGGCCGACTTGTCAACAGATAAACACATATCACATCCTGACACGAGAACTGCCAGAAGGAACACATCAGCCCCCAGAATACTAATACAGAACTAGCAGATCTTCAGTCCATTTCAAACAGCTTTCTGTGTCTACAGTAGCTGCAAAACAGTTCGACTAAGTCATTTGCACTTCACATACTCTCTGCAAGAATATTAAACAGATTTTTCTTCCTTCAATAATATAGGCTGTCTGAAAGCTATAGGAATGAATCCAAATGTGAAGCATTTGAACCAAGTCTGTGAACCAGCTGAGATTTAGGGAACCTTTTCTTTGAGAGGAAGTCAGGCAGCTGCCAGAGTTTCCATTTGCCCATTTTTTAAGTGTAATGCACAAGTCAAAAGAATCTGCGGGAAAAGCGTGGCTGCCTGCCACTGAGCTCTCAAAAGAAATCATCTGGTGATGTGAGGTGGAAGACAGCATTCATCATTAGCAATGCAAAAGAACAACAGTTAGCTCTGCTAGCGCTAATTCTTGACCACCTACTCTTTTTCTACATGACTAAGCCTATGGAAATAGCCTGCAAAAGGTGCATCACATTTCACTTTTTAGCTACCTACCACTGAAAATTTTAGCCTCTCCAGAAGACATTTCAGACTGAACCGAGCATGCAGCATCTCTGTCAACGTTGTTGAGCTTCTGTTTGTTCCTTTAAGGCAATGAACTCTCAGTTCAGCAAGAGGTCAGAAGTTCACATATTCATGTCCAGCCTGTTACAGAACAGTTTGCTCTTTGAACGATTTCAGGGGTAGTTTAAGGGGTTGTATATCTCAATTAACTCTACACTTCCACTACACTATTCCAAGCAGCCAGAGGACTGAAGTTAATCTGCTTCCAGTTAGAAAAAGAACACGCAAAGGAGTCCAGTTGTAAGAACACCCACGCCTTGGAGACTAGGCAACAAAGTTGCTGAGGAAGTAAAACGGTAAAACGCTGGGTGCAAATGAGCCTCTTTCAAACAGAGGAGCTTGAGAGAAATGCAGAAATGAGTAAGGAGAGGTAACTGCAGAGGACCACACCACGTTGATGGTAGCAATAATACAGGAGAGCGTGCTGAGAAATTAAAACATCTATTCCTATCCTACCAAGAAGGATCCACCTGTTAACTACCAGCTACACTGAACACCATGACTTGACTGTCATCTTGTACCACTCAGAACAAACTCTTCCTGCTGCAGTTCCAGTTAGTTTGTGACTATCAGAGGAGGTTTGTCCTGTCCTCACCCCATTGTAGCCTGATCAGTTCCCTGACCTGGCCTGACACGTAGCAGCAGGAACACCAGTGCCAGAGGACACACTGTCCTGAGTAAGAGCAGGACCAACCCAGTCAGTAAAAACATGCAGTTGTGTCAGCTTAAAACAAATATGGAATCCAGCCTCAGCGTCTCGAGACAGACACTTCTCTCCAAAGGGTGCTGAGAAGTGGCAGAGCTTTAAATGGGTACAAGAGCTGAAGGCAGCACAAAGAACTGCAGAAGGATGGGAGAAGGAAGGTTAATGTATTCAAAGACAAGCAAAATCATTAAGGATGTGCAATGGGAGATGGGTACACTGACATTTAACTTCAGCTAGCCAGGTGACAAATTAGAAGGAAATAATAAAAGCATCCTCAGGCATATTACTCTATCAGAAGCAGTGACAAAACTTAATGATGACACTTGAAGACTGCCCTGCTAAGTTATCCACAGTCTGTTACTATAACTACTTGCTGGAACATAGAATGCAGGATAAAACAAGCTGTAGAGGTTTTCCCTAGTTTGTTTGGGCAATGCTGAGTTTGGGAAAAAAAAAAGTGGGGGACATGATGGGAGGGCAGCAAGACTATTCACATCAAAACTGACAAGAAGGAAGTATCCCTTTGTCAGACAATTCAATACAAGACCTACAGTCTTCTATCAGATCCTTTGTCAATCCTCCCACACCTGGAAAAGCTGAGCACTGTTAACAGTAACCCTACTCACAATATAAGAGAGAAGAGAAACACCACCTCAGCTCAATTCCCAAGGGGAAACTCACTACAAGAGTCCTTCACTACCATAAAGGTATTGAGTTGCTGGAGCATGTCCAGAGAAGGGTAAAGCCAGTGAAGGGTCTAGAGTGAAGAGTCTCAGGAACAGCAGCTGAGAGAATTGGAGTTCTTTAGTTTGCAGAAGAGGTTGGGGGAGACCTCATTGTTCTATAGAACTACATAAAAGAAGTTTGTAGTGAGATAGGGATCAGTCTTTTCTCCCTAGTATCAGGTGGTATGAGAGGGAATGACCTGAAACTGTGACAGGGGAGGTTTAGGTGGAAAAGAAAAAAAAAAAAAAAAACCCTTTACAGAAAGAGTGGTCATGGATTGGAACAGGCAATCCAGGATGATGGTGGAATCACCATGGCTGCAGTTGTTCAAAAAATGCACATACATGGAACTTCAGGACATGATTTAATGGCCACAGTGGTCTTAGGCCGAAGGTTGGAGTCAGTGATCTGAAAGGTCTCTTCAAAATGAGACAACTGTGATTCTATGAAACTGATGAATATAATATTTCATGTACTGCATTTATTACATAGTAAAGGAAATGAACATATAACAGTTCAAAAACTGAGGCCACAAACAGTCACCTCATTAGTGCCCAAAAACAGAAGTCCATTTTTCAGGGAGCTTTTTCAGCATGTAATAGACTTATAGGGAAATTCCACTGAAGAAATAGTTTCTACCACAGCCTGCAATGAATTGGAAGGAGAAGGGTTTCTAGGCACTGACAAAAATAAGTCATGGCCAAAGCAGCAGACCAA
The DNA here is from genome assembly GCA_013396675.1 of Eubucco bourcierii. Classification (NCBI taxonomy): domain Eukaryota; kingdom Metazoa; phylum Chordata; class Aves; order Piciformes; family Ramphastidae; genus Eubucco; species Eubucco bourcierii. The sequence continues at coordinate 7,564 of VWZE01005358.1, forward strand.
TGCATTGATAAAATCATCACCATCAGCATCTAGATCTCCTCTGGCTCTCAGCAGCTTCTGCTTCATATTGGTGGGCTCATCAGCTCCCCTCAGGCATTTGTGTCTTTGAGAAACACTGCAAAGACACTTAACAGCCAGCCACAGCTCCCTACTGCTTTTTCATCCTGCAACCCTCCCTTTTGCCCAGTAAGATTCAGGAGGATACTGCCAGTTGTAAAATGCCCCTGCATTGCAGGAAGCTGTTCACGCTCTCATCCCAGCCAGCAACACGACCTTGTCTCAGGAGGGCGAGGAGGAACATTGGCAATTCTCAGTCTCAATGCCTGCAGCTGCTCAGGGATCTCAGTGCAGGGCAGAGCTCAGCTGTTCTATCTAGAGTCGAGAAGCCTTGAGCCAAAACCCGTAGAAAGCCATTTACTGCAGTTTGTGACAGCCTGTTGCAACAAGCTCCCCAATAGTGTGTGTAGTTGAACAGTTTATTCACAAGAAGATTGTGGTTTTTCATGGAAGACAAACCTTGATTTTAAAGCTAACATTTCTATCATATTTTGAGAACCATTTCCAACTTCAGTGGTACAAACCACAATGATGGAATCAAGCAGGTATGCTGGCATCTGGCCAAAGGTATTACAAAATGACTGATTAGCCCAGAATTAGAAAAAAAAAAACCAAACATCGCTGATGCCAAACATCTGTGAAGTTGGTCCACTAAGCTCCTAACTCTACTGGCATTAGATACGAGGCTCTCTTCATGTAACAGTACAAGTTTCCTGTAAGTCAGTCACAAAAGACTACAGCCACAACCAAAAGCACCTCTGTTTTCTCAGACTGTGATCCAAAATGACTGTACAGGTCTTACAGAACACTTTAGTGTTAAAGCCCAACTCGTATTCCATTCTATCAACAAAAAGTCCATTTCCCTCATTTTAGGAGCTAAGAGCTGTTTACACCACAGTTTTAAGCAGAAAATTTCTGAGTAAAAAATTTATAGTTGCTAGAATAAACTAGCTGTCAAATGTCCTGCCCTGTAAGGATAAACAGACTGTGCCTCCAGTCACTGTGACTTCTACACCATTCTCCAAAGACTACTCTCCCCACAAGCAAAGACAGTTTTCTTACTCAACCACAGCTAAAAACTTCTGCTGAAATACCCACTCGGTGGTAAGCTCTAACCGGAACCATGATAGAGATCACTACTGAGAACTCAAGTTTTATGCTTTCCTGCTCACCACTCATGACTTTTCTGGGAGCTAAGCCCACCTTCAGCTTGCCAGCCACATGAAGAACTTAATCTTGACCCACTGAAACACATCACCCTGTCATCTCTGAGGGAAAGACACTCCCGAAAGTAGACACTCCTGAAAGTAGACTGATTTCACAACAATTTTTAGCCTTCACCATACACATCACAAGACAAGAAGCTGACAGTCCACCATGTGAGATAAGAAGCAGCACACAGACTTATCAATTCTACTATGAAAGACATTAACATTCATTAAGCAGCATCGTTTCAATGCTTTTAATACACCAGACACTTTGATTGTCTTACCGTTCACAGCTTTTTCTATCAGTTCCTCACAAGCATCAAAGTCTCCTTTCAACACCAGCTTGTCATGCAGGTCTGTCAACATAGGGTGCTCCAGAGCAATCTTGGTTTTCTTCTGCAGTGACTCAAAAGCTTCAGTGTAGTTGTGCTGACGAAAATGCTTTAGGCAAAGGCGAATGGCTTCCTGTTCACGGTACTACTGGAACACAAGAAAACCTATGAGACATGTGGATTTTGCCTTTACCAGCACCACTGGGAACTACCTGTGAACCTGCCAAGAGACAGAAGCAGAGTCTCTTATATGCTGCATATGAATTGCTGACAAACTTACAGAGGAACACTGTAAGACATTACAAGCTGTGCAGGCATTTACTTTCCAACAGTACAGAAATTATACAACTTGGTACCATCCAATTTAATAACCATAGAAGAAGAGAGTGCATGTTGTCCCAGATCTCTGGACTGACCATTATTTCTCCCCCTATCTGCTTGGCCCTCCTGTTCAAGGCCTACACCAAGCACAGAGCAGGAAAAAGCCTTCACTATCAGCATTACATAATTTGATTGTATGACTCTTACATAACAAAATAATTTAGAAGAGTAAGTAGGTCACAGCTTTTCGAGAAGCAGAAGGAAAAAAAAAAAAAAAAGCCAGGAGAGCAGGAATACTTGCAATGACCACTTCTCCTGCCATGGGAAGGTAGACAGCAGGGCCGACCCCAAATCCTGCAGGTTTTGCATCAATAGCAGCAAGGATTTACATGCACACCAAAGTTTTACAGTCAAAATATTCGTGTGCATCTACAAAGCAGAATCTCTGCTTTCGTAACACAGAGGCAAAGCTGCCCATTTCCCACTGAGTTGCTAGAAAAGCTGAAGAAATCCATGTTGGGTCAAACATCCAGGCACACAAAAGTGAGGGAATAGTAAACTCTTGAATATGAGCTACAGTTTGTGCTGTTAAGCCACCAAACCATCCGCTGCATTCTCAAAGCTGCTAACAATATGCATAAGTGACACAGATTATAACGCTGATATGTAGCAGAATCATTTCTTACAAACTAGACTCTCCAAACCTCAATTTTAAGGCACTAAAAGGGAATAATCTCAATTTCCATCTGTAACACTCATCTACAGTAGTAAAAAGCAAATGTTAACTTTACGCATGTTTAAGACTGATCAAACTACAGACAGAAGATTTTACTCCCAAATAGATGCTACCCTTAAAAGTTAAGTCTCTGATATTTAAATGAACAAAACCTTTCTGAAAACCTGGAGCTAACACTGACATTGCACAAAAACTAGTGATCTTGAAATAATGGCTCTGTAGCAAGAATCTCAAACTTGAAGCAGCTAAAGAAAAACACGGACATAAGCTGTATTTTTAGTTCTTAATCCATCAGTATTACACAGTTGCAAACAGCTAGAACTATGTTTTTTTAGAAAAATCAGTTCCCAGCCCAGATGAAAAAGGCCAAGGACATATGCCAATACAAATGCAAGACTGTGGCAAAGGATTATTGAAGCTAAGACAGTTTTGCAGCACAACTGGGAAAAAAAACCCAACATATAAATGTTTTTGTTTCTAAGATATACTTAAGACATTGTCTTTAAACAAATGTTCACTAACATCAGTCAAGGTCAAAACCACACTAAATTTTGTTGCTCAAAGGGACAGCAAGCAAAAGGATAGCTGCACACCAGCAACATCCAGCTTCTGCACTTTCAGTTCCTCTAGTTTGAACATCAGGCAAAATTCAGACTTGATGTATTTTGATCAAGCCTCTCATAGCTGTTGAAACTGGCTTATAAAATATGAAATGATTGTTGGATGCAGGTTGGCCGCTAAGCACAATGTACGTTTGTACTTCACTAACACTGCAGTGGTCCATTAAAAGTTAAATGCAAAAAAACCCCAAAGATAATGCCAAAAAAGTGTATAAAGAGATTAAAAATGAGTTTTTTAAACCTGTCACACAAGTTAAAAAATATGACAACCCAAATAATATCTTTGATCTAAAGCTGTAAATAATTCCTATGGTTAAAAAATGTTACAGGAGCATGAGACTGAGATACTAACACTGTCAAACACACCAGCAGAACTGAAAAATATTGAAGCACTCATTATCCAGACCCGAAGTGATAGTCATTGATAAACAGCCACTTCTTAGCTCATAAACTTAAGCCCATTTAGTAAACCCACTCTTCAGTGAAGGCCAAGTGAGAGGGCTTTCAGGAGGCAGCAGGCTGAGCTGGACAGCAAGGAGACAGCAGAAGGGAGGGAACTGAGGAGTATGCTTGCAGATTGAAATGTTCATCTGTTACTCCCAATTCTGTGCCCTTCAGAAAATGAGGCTGGTTGATCCTCACACAACAAAAACCATAGGCAACTTTGGGTAGAATTTCTTATCTGATGTTTCAGTCTGGAATCAATGATTAGATTTCAAAGCCTTTGAGATTTCCAAGAATGCACATGAAAAGACCCACACCATCTCCAAGACCTGGAAGACACAGGTCAATCTTTTTGCCTTCCCCCAAATATCGGTCAGTATATTCTCCTATATGGATCCAGCAACAGTGGCCTCTCAGGACTGTGAGAGAACATTAGTAAGACATGCACTCATCACCAAAAGCTTGGCAACTGATCCTAGCAGAGCCCAAACACTCATGACTAAGTCTCAGTCTTGCTGCTTTAGGGCTCCAAGCTTTAGAAGAACAATGCTGGCACCCCTTGAAGAAGCCGTCACTGCATACATGCTGACCATGAAAAGTGTTGGTTCCATGGGACAAGATGGAACAAAACCATTGCTGGCATCATGAGATGGCACCAGACCAACCAAAAAAAAAAAACAACTAACAAAAAAGTCATCTTCCTGGTTGCAGCAACCAATCAAAAATTCCAGAGACACCACCATGTGCAGAGGCAGCAGAAAGAATCACCAAAAAAAAAAAAACAAAAAACCCACAAACCCAAAACCATCAGCAGCCTCCATCAACTGGATGTTTTAGAACTGGGCATCAGCAATCAGCAGACTACTGAGCACAACCACAAAGCAGGTACAGACAACTCCCAGTGTGATTTTCAGTGCTGCTTTTAAATCCTTCATGACGGAGCTCATGATGTTGGCATAAAGGCAGACAGCATGGCCACGAGTTGTCTTTACCATACTGTCACCACCATAAACTGGTGAAAGAGTCTCAGTACTACCACACACAACCTTTATCCCATTACAAGTTTTTTCTCCTGGAAGCACAGATATGCTGCTCCACTACTCAGTCTTAGTTGGGAAGGATGTGTCTTCTCTGCAACACAATACGAATTTTGTTAGTTGTTCCAGAAGATTTATGCATAAGAAGCAGCAAAGAAATGAATTCTGGTTGTCAGTGTGCACTTCCTTCCCACAGAAGAGGCCTCTGTTGTATTCAATTAAATACAGTTTAGACAAATATTGTTTGGAACCCACTGAACTTTCTGTCTATCGAAGTGGCAAATGCCATACACGATCTCATCTCACAGTGCAGTGGCATGTGCAGTATCCAGCTGAAAACACTGAGAGAAATATCAGAAGTGCAAGGAGATGCAAATACTATTTCACAAATACTGCTCCCTTGGACTCAGTGCTCCTCTCCCAGGTTTTTCTTATGACAACAACCTAGGAGGTTTGGAGTTTGTTCTTATTGTTCATTTGGGGTTTTTTGTTTGTTTTTAGGTTTCTACGGGGTTGGGAGTTGGCTGTTGGAAGATTTTTTGTTTGTTTGTTTGTTTGGGAGTTCTAGTTGCAAGGAATGGCAATCTGAGGTTTTCCTGAAGTGTTCTGATTTGTTGTTGTTTGTTTTGGGGTGTTTTTTTCTGTTGGTGGTGGTGTTGGGTTGTTTTTTTGTTTTGGAGTAGGTTTTGGGGTGTGTTGGTTTTGGGGGGTGGGGTTGGTATGTTTTGTTGAGATTGTTTTTGGTTTTTTAGAGAGAATAAGCAGATGCAATTCAAAAAGATTCCACTTAAAACTCATACCACATGGCTGACTTTAACTATGAATGTTTGTTGTTTTAATAGATGATACTCAAGGAATTAAAAAGGTCACATAATTGCAGCAAGAGAAATTTCACAAGATTCTGAGACTACAACTCTTCAAACAGGCATCTAAAATGCAGGCCTACCTTGCTGTACCAGTTGAGGCACGGTTGGACCACATCTGGTTCATCAATGCCATTAAGTTCAACATACCAGATACTAAAATTGAAGCTAGGTCCCCAGGATAAGAGTGGAACTGGAGAAGAGAGTAAAAGGAGGAAAAGGAGACGTAAATACCAACCCAGCACTGCATTCATCTCATCAGGCTATACATAGTACTATTGCAATAGAAGCTTTTAAAGGTTACATAAAATTCATTATTTTTGATTTGACATAAGTTCTAGTTTGTTTAAGCTTAGGAAAAAATACAAAAATAAAAATAAATCACCAAATGACAGCTTTAACATGATGTATTGAAAGCACCCTGTGCCGAGCAACATTCACGCTGCAGATCATTACAGAGCAGAAGCTTGCATTAAGGAAAACAACAAAAACATTTTTATTTTAAACAGCTCAAAGAGGCAACAAATTTTGACATGGAAGGGAATCACGAGCATACTAGTTGACAGTATTTGCTCCTCGTAGTACTGTTATTTCCACATTTGTCAGCAACAATTATTTTCCCTAATGGTGAAGACAAGAAGGTTGGGTATTTTATATTTTACAAAATTAGTAATGTCTGCAAGTTGTGGAGGAGGTAAAGCTGTCAGTTTCCTATTAAAAAAAGACATATTTTTTTATAAAGCTTCAATCTGGGCAGTTTTTTGGCTAATATTGCTTTATCTGTGTATTGGAACAAACATACTTAAAGTATTAAATGACCCATGAAAAACACAGCAGCCTCTCACCTAGGGTCTCTCTCTATTGGCTCTTTCTTAACAGCTATGGTCTTGCACTGATCTACTGGTTAATCTGCAGGTTAAGACTTGGTTCTGCTTTTTTGAAGCAACTCCAACTCCCAGAAAACTTGTGTGTGAACTCTGACTCCTTAAAACTGCAGTGAAATCAAGTGGTTTCCTTTTTATTTGACCGTAACTGATAAACAGGAAAAGATAGTATTAGAGATGAATGAGTAGTTCCCAGCAGCAGAACTACTTCCTTCCACATAAACTATTTTTTGCCACAGAGAAATTGCTCCTTGTCTTTCCAAATACTATGAAATAGTCTAGAAATTAAACTTCTCTAACTAAGGGTTTTCTTGTATCCTACTCCACAAGGAAATAAAACTCTAAAAATTGTCTTAAAAGCAGTTCCTGAGATCTTAAAGTTTAAGTATTTATAGTTCCAACGAGCTACATCTAGCATTTTCTGCCATGTGCCTGGGCACAAACATATGCTCCAACACATGATTTTCTGAATTTTAAAGGGTGTATGCACAAATCTATTGCTAAAGACTCGTGACTACTGGAACAGACATCAAGAGAAAAGAATTTTGGAAAAGTTACTGAGAATTGCATAATCAAAGTCCTTTAACTGATTTCAATGTCCACAAGCAGGTACTTTGTAAGTTACAGCTCTCAAATCCTACCGTTCAGTTTTTCTACTTGATTGAAAGTGAGAGGCTTTCAGAGCCCTTCCTAGCAGGTTCATGTTTTTGGAGACAGGAGAGAAGTAAACTGGCCAGAAAAAGCAAGAATCACCTCTTTTCTGTCCACTCTCCATATGCTCTGCAAAACAGGTTTGTTTCATAGAACCACAAATGGTTTGGTTTGAACATGATCTTAAAGATCATCTCATTCCGACACCCTGCCATAAGTAGGGACACCTTCCACTAGACCAGGTTGCTCAAGGCCCCATCCAACCTGGTCTTGAAAGTTTATAAGGAGGGGGCCATCTGCAGCCTCTCTGGGCAATCTGTGCCAGTGCTTCACCACCCTCAGAATAAATAATTTCTTCCTAATACCTAATCCAAATCTACTCTCTCTTGCTTAGTTTTGTCCTCTGCGCTGCCAATAATGAAACATCACTACTTTTAAACCTTAAGTGCAGACAAATTCAATCCTGGATATCTCACCTATTAAGACAGTAGATTGACAAAATACCATGTTTGATCTGTCTTTAGACCTAAACACACAGAACCAACTGAATTTAAATTTGGTATTTGATCAGCTATAAGGAATCAAAGTCAATCCATCAACTTACAGTACAAACACTGAGCCCAACCACAGACCACCTCAAACGGACCAAGATCATACATTTCCTGATGGTGAACCTGAGACTAATTTCTTAACACTGGGTAAAAAAACCAAACCCAAGTATCACAGTATCACCAAGGTTGGAAGAGACCTCAAAGATCATCAAGTCCAACCCAATACCACAGACCTCAAGACTAGATCATGGCACCAAGTGCCATGTCCAAACCCACCTCGAACACCTCCAGGGACGGTGACTCCACCACCTCCCTGGGCAGCCCATTCCAGCAGGCAATGACTCTCTCAGTGAACAACTTTCTCCTCACCTCCAGCCTAAACTTCCCCTGGCACAGCTTGAGACTGTGTCCTCTTGTTCTGGTGCTGCTTGCCTGAGAGAAGAAAGTAACCTCCCCCTGGCTACAAACACCCTTCAGGTAGTTGTAGACAGCAAGAAGGTCTCCCCTGAGCCTCCTCTTCTCCAGGCTAAACAATCCCAGCTCCCTCAGCCTCNTGCACAGTACAGGGGAAGAATGACCTCTATTATCATTACCACTATCTCACCCCACTCCAGAAAAAAAATGCAGAGGTATCCACCTCCATTTGTTTTCAGCAGTTCTCAGAACTGAAATGAACTTCCCCAGGGAAAATTTTACAATTCAGACTCTAGTCTAGGTAGCCAACTACAACAGACGACATTACCAGGATGTGCATATGAATCCTAGGTAGCTACAATTACCAAAATAAATAAATAAATAACTTTTTAGGAAAAAAAAAAAATCAAAAGCCATCAACTTGCCAACACTTCACCTTTCTCCCTTTAAATCCAAGCTTCTGAGAATTTTATTTTTTTTTTTTTTAAACAAGAAGGAATCAAAACGCTAGCAGCTAGCAATGATGACTTTAACATCAAGATAGAAATGGGGCTCTCACCTACTCTAAGGGGAGCAGAGCAGCTACTTAGAGAATGCAAAGGACACACTTCTCCAGGAGAGAAAACTAAAGGTGATCTTCTTAAACTACTCATTAGGAGCAGGAGAAGAAACAAAGCATAAGGATTGAAATTGTAATGTGAATTCTATTCCAGTTAGGAAAGATCAAGCATCCTGCTGGATTATCTCTAAATTCTTGAACCTCTTCCCTGGCTCCCAGACTACATGAAGGCGCTTCTCATCCCCTTCTCTGCCCTCTCTTTTTTGAGGCCTCTATAGGTGTGCTTAGCTCTTTAGACACAGTTCCTTTTAGAGTAACCACAATCTAAATATCTCCTTCCAGAACTAATTAAGTGCAGCAAGAAAGCTACAACAGTCACACTAACAGCAATAATCATCACTTGTCAGTGTGACACAAATCTCACTTTTTGCAACAAATATTATAGGTAACAGCAGCCTAGGATCCTGGATATCTTTCCTCACATCTCCCAACAGTTCCTTATTTGTCAGCTCACCTTCATTCACCTCAGATTTCACACCACAGCCTAGGTAAACACAAAGATTTCAGAGTCTCTGCAAGAGCTATGAAACACCCTCCTTTAAAGATCAGTGACTATCACATCCTGCAATACAGCTGCAGAGCCCACACATGCTAGTCACTCTTTGCTGTGGTGCTTTATCCCCAACTCACACTCCTGTCTTTGAGGTGGAAATACACTACAACTAAAAACTGTTCAATTGAAACCTAAAGCTACAGTTATTTTTTCTAGTTTTTAACATAAAGTCAGCTTAGCATGTTTGGTTTTTTTGCTGCAGATACCACAGCAGCCCAACCTGAAGCACATGTTCAGCTGAACTGTCACTCCATAGTGAGAGGTAAAACACCAAGAACTGAAAATAAAAATTAATATTCCTTTAGCAGAAGGTATTTAGGTCACTTAAAGAGTTCTTTACACATGTGAGGATGATTTCAAGGGATATTTCTCAATAATTGGAAGCTATGCCCAGACTAGGACTGCAGCCCCATAGAGGGGACAGTGGCAGAGGCATTAATCACAGTAATTTCGAATCCTTCTCAAGCTGATTTCTGTCTCAGTTCTCTGCATGCAGCAGACAAATGCACCGTTTGCAAAGTGAAGGAAACATCCATAAAGTACTACTCATCTGTATTACACCAAGGCTTAAAAATCTTGAAGCTTAGCAAGTAACTCCCTTATTAGTAACAAATTGACATGACAGTTACAATTCTTCAAGCTCCTTCATGACCATCAGCCTCTACAACGCCTTCTGCTTTTGAAGGACACAGTACAAATTTTTTAAAAAGAAAAATAAAAAAAATCTCTGCTTGGACTAACCACAAAGAAAGTCAGAAACAAAGCTGATGGATATAAACAGATTATTCAATATTTTGCCCAGATATTTATCTTTTGCCCTTCTCAAGTTTCTTAATGAGGTGCTACATGAAATGTAAAAATTACTTGACAAGTAGGTCAAAAGCCTGCACAACTGGGCAGCTCAATGCTAAGGAAATGAAGTTGAACTAATTAAACTAAAAGAAGTGTAAGTCTTGTCTTGACAGAATGAAAGAGTAGGTTTGGGTTTGTTTGGGTTGTTTTTGGTTGGGTTTTTTTTTCCTTTCTGTGAGTCTAAAACATCCCCTAACATGTGAGCAGTGGAAGCTGTATGAAGTATTTTTCTCTTCTAACAGATCTATACATGCCACGTTCGTCCTGCCTGCCCCAATATAAATTTTTCTGTCAGGAGGTTACTAACAGTGGTCAGCACACTTATCTGCACAACTATAAAGCAAATGCTGATGCAAGTCACTGCTGAACTAACTAATGCCTGCCCCAAACACCCAGACCTCACTGATAGCAGTGTCAGTCTCTAAGAGTCCAAAAGGGCATATTCTGGCCTCGTGTTTACTGGCAGCATTACAAGGAACACAGCATGGTCCTTCGAATTTTGAGTTACATTGGCTAGCAGCTTGGAAATTCTAACAAACTGAAAACATATTCAAGCTGTGAATCTGAAAAGTAACAGAATTTCGTAACCTCATTTTGCAGTTGTTTCACAGCAAAGAACACTCTCACAACTTCATAAACAAACTGACGCTAGTCGTCAGTTAGAGGTTTTAATAGGCTATGGCAAAAAGGTTTTCATTTCTGTCCCAGTATAGGAATTTCCTCGTAGCACACAGCTTCAAGAAACAAAAGGCTAAAGATAGAGCTAAAAACAAAAACTCATCTCTTCAGCCTGGAGAAGAGGAGGCTTCGAGGAGACCTGATAGTAGCCTTCCAGTATCTGAAGGGGGCCTACAGGAAGGCTGGGGAAGGATTATTTACAAGGTCCTGCAACGATAGGACAAGGGGCAATGGGTTTAAACTGGCAGAGGGGAGATTTAGACTGGACGTTAGGAGGAAGATCTTTACAGTGAGGGTGGTGAGGCACTAGCACAGGTTGCCCAGGGAGGTTGTGGATGCTCCCTCCCTGGAGGTGTTCAAGGCCAGACTGGATGAGGCCTTGAGTGAGCTGTACTAGTGGGAGGTGTCCCTGCCTATGGCAGGGGGTTGGAACTAGATGATACTTGAGGTCCCTTCCAACCTTACCATTCTATGATTCTATGATCTTGAACCCTAACTAGTGAGCAAGTGACTGTTAAATATATTAATAGTAGATTTTTATTTAACACCAAATGCTTATTGCTACAGGAGGAACCCAGACAAAGCAAGCCTTGTAATTATTCATGTGTCATGTCAGAGAAAAAAAAATGGTAGTAAAACTAATCAGCATTCCACTTTACTAACAAGTTTCAACTTACTGCTACACTTCACAACATCTGAACACACGTCGATAAGGACAACTCACACATCCAGAGAAGCAGCTCATATTCTTTCCATTCACCCCTTTAGCCCTCCAGTAACTGCTGGGGTTTTGCCACTAAAAAATACTATTTCCCAAAAACATAATGAGGGGAGCTCCGGAATTTGTTCAAAACAAACTAAACAATTTAGTTTTCCTGATGCAGTCAATCTCTAACTACTCACTGCTTTTCTTGACATTTCCTAAAGCCAGGTGTTACAGATGCTTCCAAAAGAAGAAGCCAAAACCAAAAACAATGGACATCCAATTTCTCCACTTCTCTAGTAAGGAGAACCATCCATGGCACACAAGTTACTACTTGATACCCAGCCTGCAGCTTTCAATTCAAGCAAACAGTGGAGGAGATTCAGGAAACTGTGTAGAAGACAAGAGCAAAGGGCTCCAAGGGGAGCCCCTCCACAACCATGAATATTTAAATTTTGGCAAAGGAATCAACCAACACTTCAAAACATTCCTAAATTAATCTCAATTAGTCAACAAGATCTTATCTCATTTTTCCATCAACTAACTCCTTCCTCTATTTCAAACTTAAAACAGTTAGTTTAAAGTAAATCATTCTTTTATTGTCTCAGTAAGCAGGAAGGGGAAGGTAAATTTACTAAGCCACGAAAAGCTGAAAGACTGTACATTCTTGGATTAAATCCAACCAGTATCACTGACAACCACTGCAGGACACTTGTTCTCTGTTCTACACAAAGCAAGGAAGAGAGATCCTCATCTGCTCTCATCAGAAGTCACCAGCCTTTCCCCACCATCCCCTTTAGAAACCTTCACCAGAGGGACAAGACTAGACATCACGGGGTGCAATTTTTCTTTGCCCCTGGACGTCAGCCAGAGCTGCGGCATAAAGATTAGAGTAGCACGAAGAGAACAAGGAAAGCTTCTGTTGCTCTGTGTGTTGCAAGCGTGTTTGAGAGCAAAAGATTTCAACTCTTTTCAAGCTCTAGGGTTATCAATGCTGAAATTTTTACCACTATTTATATTAATTATTTTTTTTAAAGCTCTATATAGCAATTTGTAGTAGGACAGTAAGCAGCTTCTAGAGCAATTAGTTGACGCAGCAACTGTATTCCTGAAAATTACAGTATTTCACTTTCATTCCCCAGGATTTCAATTATGGTGCTGTTATTTCTCAGGAACAGGACTTCACTACGTTCCAATCTAACCAGCCTAAAAGATCATGAAATGGAAAAGCTATTGTGATACTTTGCCTGAGTACAACACACAAGTGCCAAGAGTGGCACAAGTATTAGAAGAGATTATTTTCTACTCAGAATGCTGAAAAAATGCATTTACCTATCTTAATGAATCGACAGGGGAACATCTGTTCATCAATTTTATGCTTCAAGGTGAATGTTTCTTTGTTATAATCATTCTTTAAGCCACTGTGGGAAAAAATAAATAAGGTTACTAAATCTTACCTTGTATTTTAGGACTAGCTAATAAACAAGATCTAGGTCATGCCTGAAAAGTCAAGCTTGTTTCATGTTACTACGAATCATAAGCACACACACTGAACCAAGGTCTGGGCTACTATCCACCATCTTGTGTCCCCCTGGGAGGCAGCACTGGTGAGTGGTTTTGTGAGGGAACTGACGTGGGATCAATGCTGCTCATCTGCATCCCTGTAATGTCGGTAGTGATCTGCCTCAACAGCACTATTCTGTTTACAAGAGGGAGATGGATCAGCCTTCAGGATTACCACACTGCCAAAGTGCCTTGTGATCCATCCTTGGGCATTACTTCATAAAAATACAAAGCATTCTGTATAATTTATCAAAAATCTTATGTCCATTTTTACAGAAGATGCAAGTAAATAAAGATATTTTTAAACTTCAGCACAAGTGAAATGACAGTACATACCAATCATTACCCTGCTACTCTTCCCCAGGTATTCTAGTGGCAATAAAATCAAATTGCAAAACTAGCCAAAAGGGTAAAAGGATGGGAAGGGTTGTGGTCAGTTTCTATGTCTGGAGGGACAGTTGTAACAAAACTTCATGTTTCTCCACGGTTACTCTGCTTGACTACAGCTGATGTACACCCATATGTCCCCTGGAGGTAGACTTGACTTCTAGAGGCCTCCTAAAACAAACAGTTCTTGTAACTCATTTCTCTTGTAATCCTAGATACTTAAACATCATTTCCCATTCTGAAACAGAAGGCTCCTTAAAAGGCCCTTGCAAATCTACATTGGGAACTCCTCAGAAGCTCTGGATAGCTTGAATAGCCAAGAGGCTCTACTGTCAATGACTACTAACTTGAACTAAAGAAGCATGAGGTTTCTATATGCTTATTTAACTTATTTATTTACCCATGTCTGAAGTGTCTGAAGAAAGACACTTGGCTAGTTCAGACCTTTACAGCTGCAGTAAGGCTCATGACATAGGCTTTTAGAAGCTACTTAGATACCCACACCCAGGAAATCGAACATGCACAAGAAGCCATCACAATCCAGCAACATCACACCCCACTCTCAGCTCTTCCAAATCTCCAAGAATTTGCTTCCCACAAATGGTTAGAGTAGAACATGGAAGGCTTCCTAGAGTGAGTGCTGGGATTGCTGCTCCCTGCCCTGGCTATAAACAGAAGGGTAATAATTGCAGGATCACAACCACAGCTCTACTACACTGTTAGCCATGTATCTACTTGGGAATAAAGGGGAACAGCATTTTGGTCCAGCCTTTACAGCTACCACAGCTGCCAAAATCACATCTTACCTGGATAACAGATCTGTCATGTTTTCCTCATTCATCCCACCAAAGACTTTAAACTTCTTTAAATTGCAGACGTGCGTTTTCTCATATTTGCCAAATGTGATACTCTGGACAATGGCAGGTCTTTCGAGTTTCAGAATTAAATACTGCAGAAGAGAGAACAATGAATTTTAATATTGAAGCCAAGGCTGCAAAACACACTAAGGGAAAGCATTACAGCTTCCAAAAACGCAGCTAACAGAGCCAGAGAATTAAAGGTTAAGAAAGTGCCTCCCCATTATCATATTTTCCCCTTTGTTCCAGGAATGAAGCAAAGGAGTTTTAAGGATATTACTTCAAAAGCAGTTTATCAAGGAAAAAGATTTGGTTGAACCACCTATTCGTAGCATTTCTGTTCAGGGTTTACATACATTCCCTCAAGTTGGATGCAAGACTTCCTGAAATCTGGCAAAAAAGGATCAAACCACAGAGAGTGATGATTCAAACACCCACTACAGCCCAAAAAGAAGCCCAAACTGAATATACAATCAGATAAATACAGCATGTTCCACAGGCTAAGAAAACATCAAACGACTTTTCCTCTCCGGGCAGATAGTATTTAACCACTGAACACAGACCAAATTTCATGTGTGGCTAGTGTAGGAACTTATTGACTCCACTGAATGAAACATCAAGCCACTTCACTGACAATAAAGGGATTTTACACATAAAATTTTGAGAAAATTCTACCTCATGAACATTTGCTCCTCTCCTTAAACAGATGTCATCCCTCCCAACAGTGTATGAATAGTCAGATTAGTTATATTCAGGTCCCAGGTACCAGCTTCACCAGTACTGCTGGATGAGAAGATCCATTCCACTATAAAACTGCATCCAGGAAAGTGCATGCAACATCCATCAGGGACCATCAAGCAACAAGTTAATTTAACTTCCCCCTACTAAAAAAATCTTGGAGGATGCCTGGAGACATCCTGGTTTGCAGAATATGTTGTGTTTCGTACCAGAAAACAATCTGTCTCCTTTTCCCTAGCTTCTTCAAAATAAGCAGCATACAGCAGAGAAATGAGATGAAGTGCAGAATTCCAGTTACTCATCACGTTGGATTTTGCTACAAAACCCTGTGATCAAGGCTACAGCACAGGCAGGATCAGTCAGGCGTTGTAGGACACCTCCCACTGCAGGCGCTGCTGGTGGCCCATTCCTCCAAGAAGCCATGCTGCCAAATCAGACCTGCTGCAGTGTTCCAAGTTCTTCGGCAGCAGGCGAGTATTTGCATGCATGAGTCTGCATTTGATGGTTCCCAAGCACAGGCCAGTGCCTCACATCTGGAGCACTAGTACAGTCCTGAACTCCCCAGCTCAAGAGAGGCTGAAACTACCGGAGAGAGTCCAGCAAAGAACCATGAAAATGATGGGAGGTCTGAAGCATCTCTCTGAGGAGGAAAGGTTGATAAGACCTGAGGTTGTTCAGCTTGAGTAAGAACAGAGGGATCTTCTCCAGGTTGATAAATATCTTAAGGGTGGGGGCAAGAGCACGAGGTCAGAGTCATCTCAGTGGCCCCCAGTGATAGAACAAGGGGCAGTGGGCACAAACTGGAATCCACGAAGTTCCAGTTCTTCTTTCCTCAGACCAGGCTGCCCAGAGAAGTCATGAAGTCCCTTTCTCTGGAGGCTTTCAAAACCTACCTGGGTGCAACCTACTCTAGATAACCATGCTTTAGCAAGGAGATTGGACTAAATGATCTCTAGAGGTCACTTCCAACCCCCACCATTCTGTGATTTTATCATCTCCCATGGCATCACTCTCCTTGTGCTAAACAGCTCCATCAGTAGAACAATTTTACCTTAAAAGTCTATCTTCTGTGTGATAAGCAAAACGAATTTTCCCATTCGTTTAGTTCAGTCACTCTCCAATGGCAGTATAAAGCAGCTAATTCTCCATCTAGAAGCAATAGCAACATCATCCTAGAGAGCATCAGGATAAATGTGTGATCCAAGTGGTTGGTTCTCACTATATTTACAAAAAAGCTTCATTTAAAAGAAGTACTTGTGCACCTAGCAGCTGCAGGTGATAATGCAGACTGGATGGGTATCTAATAGAATAAGGAAAATTTACTGCCGAAGTTGTTTTCAGCAACTCAGAATTCTTCAGAATGAAGAAAATGAGGGAGTGTGAGTGCTGCCAGCATACAACAGAAGAACGCTTTAGTGCTTTTCCAGGTTGTTTGGGGTTTTTTTGATGTAAGAATTCTAGTTTTCTGAAGAACATCATTCATCTAAATGTCAGAGTCCATTGCTAGTTTAACTAGCAGTAAGCCATGCTTTGTCTCAAAGTACTCCCTAACTTCAGGGGGAAAAAATGGGCTCTCTACAAAAAAATGATTTTGCTAAAGCAGAGAAAAAAGAAGCATGGAGCAAAAGGATGCTCCTGTAATAAGCAGTACTTGATACATGGCACAGCCCGCTGCCAAAATTCCCATGCAGAACAGCCAGTACACAACAACATCTAAGCACTCCTCCTACACCATTAGATCTTCCCTGCAGATTTCTCCCCAAGCTGAAGAAGTGAAGCCAGCACTGCCAGCATCAGCAACTGCAATTCCTTCAACTTGCTGGAACTGCAAATCTAATGCTTGGGTCACAAAGACAGACTGACTCTTTCAAGCAAGTCTCAAGACTTTCTCGAGCACCACACAAGATTTGCAAAAGCTTGGCACAAATGTCATCTTGCATTATTCAATTCTTACCCTAAATTAAGGACTGCAGTCAAATCTTGGGATACACGCCTAGAAGGGAGCAAGATGTGGCAAATGCTCCATGTGTCTAGCAGAAATTTCTTAAACCTAGAGATAGAGAAGGAACTCTGCAGTCATCCCTGCTTCCACACATCCCTTCACCTGCTGAGTCAGGCCAACATCATGGAACACACTAAAAGCTAAACAAAATCTTCCTGTGAATTTATCTGCTGCCTGGTATGGAACCAAAAGTTGTATTTGCTTTAAAGCCCATGGTCCAGTACCTGTACGTGTGGATGCATTTTTACAGTTAAGAGAGGTACTGAAATGTTGAGAGGACTGGAGCACCTCTGCTATGAGAAAAGGTTCATAGAGGTGTTAAGTTTGGTGAAGTCTCCAAAGAGACATTCCTGCAGCTTTTCAGCATTTAAGATGGTCTTATCAGAAAGTTGGGGACAGTCATCTTAGCAGTGCCTCATGTGACAGGACAAGATGTGATGGTTTTAAACTAAAAGGAGAAGAAAGATTGAGACTAGATCTAAGGAAGAAGTGTTGTATGCTGAGGGTGGTTAAATACTAGCACAGGTTTCCCAGAGAGGTGGTAGATGCCCCATAGCTGGAAAAACTCAAGGTCAGGTTGTTCAGGTCTCTGAGCAACCTGATCTAGTTGATGGCCCTGCCCACTGTAGAGGGGTTGGACTAGACAATCATTGAAGGTCCCTTCCAACCCAAAACATTCTATGATTCACACATTAGCATATAAAAACATACATAGAGGTCCTTTGCATCTTTATATACCAATGTACACACTGCTGCCATTGTGGATACCAGCTACAAATCTCACTAACGGTGAAAAAATGTGTTGCCTCAAGAGCTGTAAACAGCTGGCTGCATGGATATTTTTGGACTGCTACCAGGATTTGAGATGTGACAGACTAATCTCTACAGCTTTGAAAGATGTGACAGAAGTGCATGTAAGATCAAGTGATTTATTCAACCTGGAGAGAACAAGTCTGTGAGATTTCAGACAAATATGCATACCAAGATATCTGACACTTTTCTGTTCTGTAAGCAGCGTCAGTAAGTTTTATGTCCAAGTGTTCATAAAGTATTCTAAAAACCCAAAATACTAACTGAAGTTTTTGTTCAAGCAGTTTTTTAAGCACTGGAACAAGCTGCCCAAGTCACCATCATTGGATGGATTTCAAAGTCCTGAAGATGCGGTGCTGAGGAAAACAGTTTAGCAGTAGACTTGGTACTGTTGGGTTAACAGTTGGACTTGATAATCTTAAAAGTCTTTTCCAGCCAAAATAATGCTGTGATTCAGCAGCAGCACTGCACATAGACACTAATTGGCATTAACTGCATAAAAATCTCAGCCTGATTGTTAAGGCTCCATTACAACACTTAAAGATGCAACAAAAACATTAGAAGGGTAGAACTTTGAGTTTACGATTAACACATTTACAAATGAAGATGCACAAGCAGCAGAGTATGACACATATGACACAATGACACCTCAACAGCTTGTTACAGTCCACTCAATTAAAAGAGCAAATCCAGCCCTGTCACACTGGGAGCTGCAGCAAATATCAGATGTTTTGAAGCTCTGGTCTGTGCTACCATTTGATGACAACCATATGCATGCTTCTGCATCACGCAACCGAGTGTAAATTCTATTAGTGTACTTAATATTAGTTCCTGATATGATCCATACAGAGGGATAGGAATCAGGAGAGGAAAACTGGTCTTCTCAGGTGCAAAACTGAAACCAATTGCTTGGACAGTGCCACTAACTATATACACATGCTTTTTAACTGTTCAAAATTCACATATTCACGTCAAATACACTGGATAGATACATAAAATCCAAACTGCACCATGCAAGATGAGTCAATTAAGAGTCATATTGTATTTTCACAGAATCATAGAACTGTTCAGGCAGGAAAGGACCTTCAAGGTCACTGAGTCCAACCATTAACCCAATACCATGTCCATTTGCACCACTTCTACAGGTCTTTTAAACAGCTCCAGGGATGGTGATTCAGTAATTTCCCTGGGCAGCCTGTTACGAGGCTTGGCAACTCTTTTGATGAAGACTTCCCCCCCAATACATAATCTAAACCTACCCTGGTGCAACTTAAAGCCATTTCCTCATCCTGTCACTCACTACTTGGGGGAAGAGCCCAACCCCCACCTCTTTACAACCTCCTTCCAGGAAGATGTAAAGAGAGTGAATGTCTACCCTCATTCTCCTCCACACTAAACAACTCCTGTTCCTTCAAGAAGCTCCTCACAGGACTAATTCTTGAGATACTTCACCAATTTTGTTGTCCTTCTCTGGACCAATTTCAGCACCTCTATGTCTTTCCTGTGGTGAGGGTCCCAAAGCTGAACTCAATACTCAAGCTGCAGTCTCATTAGTACCAAGTACAGGGAGTTCTCTTCAACCATTTCAGCTCCAGTATTTTTTTATTAACAAGCAGTGAAACTTGTATTACAAGTGAAAATAAAGCCACAAAATAACAGGAGCTGACCTTGTCTGCTACACAAACCTACCCGGTGCTTTCACAATCAAGTTTGTGGCTAAATAAAAAACCATCCTTTTGTTCTACACAGTCTTAATCAAGACACTCAGGAGAATTAAACGTTCCATATGCAGCCTTCCAATTCAGACCATTGTTGGAGCCATCAGGATGAGAACTTCTGACAGGGCCATGGTCTCCAGCCCTGCCAGCCTTATTGCTTCACACTTCCTATGTAAGCTGAGAACTAGTTTAAGAATAGAATCATCAGCCCCCTTCTGCCTGAATAGGTTACTACATAACAGGTTTATTACTGAATATATAATTTCTAGGTCATTCTATTTCCAGACTGAAGAAAGATATCTCTTTCAATAAACAGAAAAACAGCTGTCATATGTATTTCCTTTCACTGGCAATCATTCATAACCAACTGGTGGCTTTCATGGCCACAAGAATTATTTAACTCTGCCATAGCCATAAAGCTAGGAAAACCCTTCACTAAATATAGTCACGTGGCAGCATTTCATGTGTCTGCACTTTCACTTTTGTTTTCCTTCCCTTTGCACAAAGGCATATTACAAATGCCAGAACATTTTCAGCAAAGTGTGGATCTAAGCTACTGAACATCTTCTCAGATTCTTACTCAGATTCTTCTGATCTATGCTCATCAAGAGGAACACTCTGAAAAAATAAAAGGTGCCTGGAGAGGTTTTTTTTCTTCACTCAACAGGGAAAAGGAATAGATCAATGTTTAGGGACTCCTACTTTTACCTCTAAGCCAGTAAAGCATCACCACCTCTGCAGGGAACCAATAAGCCCTCATATTAAGGTGAGACATTCAATAACTCAGTGATCAAAAGCAGTGTGGCCAGCAGGTGAAGGGAGAGGATTCTTTCTCCCTAGTCCACTCTCACAAGACCCCACACGGAGCAATGTGCCCAGCTCTGGAGTTCCCAATACAACGGCATGGCACTGTTAAGGGTGTTAAGAAGAATTCATGACAATTATCAGAGGGTGAAGGCATTTCTTCTATGAAGACAGGCTGATAGTAATTCAGCTCCAGGGAAGAGAAGACTCCAGGGAGACCTTATGGCAGTCTGTCAGTATTTGAAGGGGGGGCTATAAGATAGCTGTAGAGGGACTTCTTACAAAGGCATGGAGTGATACAATGAGGGATCACTGCTTCAAACTGAAAGGTGCTAGAATTAGATTAGTCATTAGGAAGAAATTCTTCACCATGAGGCACTGGAACAGGTTGCCCAGAGCAGTCGCAGATGTTTTGAGCCTGAAAGTGCTCAGCACCAGGTCAGATGAGGCCTTAAGCAACCTGGATTAGTAGCTGTCCCTGCCTGTGGCAGGAGGTTGGAATTAGATCATCTTTAAGGTCCATTCCAACCCAAGCCACTCTATGATTAAGGCTGCAGCTTATTAAAATATCTCATGGCACATTCCAGTGAGCAGGGCTGACATCAGTCCTTGTGTTATGTCCTAGTCCTAGTTTCAGCTAACAAAGTTGGACACAGAGAAAGATTTATTTTTACCAAGTTTTATTCACTTCCTATCCTGGACTATTATGGCCACCCACTCACTTTAACAAGTGCGTCACTGCAAAAATGACCAATTTTTGCATGCAGTCATGCCAACACACAAGCCACAAAATGCTTTACAGTTTCATTTTCCATGTGGTACATAGTGTTTACTCTGGGGAATTGAAGTCATGCATCTATATAACCTTTTTTTTTTTTTTTTTTTAAGGTGAAATATTCAACTTCTAACATAAAGCAATTAATTTTCTCCCAGCTTCTCACTAGATTTTTAATTCAGTCACCCACAGTTTCAAATGAAGTTTCCCAAATTAAGAACCCACTTTAAGAACTTCAGCCATCTGCAAGAACAAGGAAGTAGGAAAGCTGCACAAGGTGCAAGAACTAGCTATTTTGAGCAAAATGCAAGTTCTTTTGTCAAGTGAGAGACAACACAATTTGGAACTGTTTATGTATATAGAGAAATAACAAAAATTGCCTTCTTTGCACACAAGCCTCTTCTGCAAATTTCAATTCCAGCCTTTTTCTATGTAAGACAGCCAGGTCTTCTGGTGGTTTTGTCTTTAAAAAACACAGAACAAAAATCCAAAACTGTCTTGCCAATCTAAGATGCCATTACAAAGATTAACGCTCTCCAAATCAGATCAAAGTACCTCAAATCAAGAGATATATCTAGACAGGTAGGAGATATAGATACCAGAATGATAAATAGAAGAGAAAAACACAGGTGACAGATAAGACGGATGGCAGATGCAAGACGTATGTATGTGTGCATATATATATATATATATATATACGATGTTAATTCATATCTGCCCTATCAAGAAGTTTGATTTAAATTACTTGGATACCATGCAAAGCAGTGATTTTCTCCAGGTCTGGATTCAGTAGTTCTGCAATGACATCTTAATTCAGGCCACGATCAAATACATATTAAACTGTTAGAAGACATCTCTAACAAGCTCACATGGTTTGCAAAAGAGTACCACTGCAATTATCCCCTGCTTAATCTACATGCCTGAATACAACTGTACCACTGCCTGCCAGCTTTAAGCACAGGTCAGGAATATTCCACAGCATTCAATTACAAGAGATGTATTCTCACTCCAGAATCAGGTTTTTAAAAGCACAAAATATTCAGGATGGCTAAAAAAATGGTAGAGCAGCTTCCAGCAACAATTAGGAGCATCCCAAATGAAAAAACCTTATCCAAAGCTGTATTACAAACCAACTCTGCCTTGAGAACAAGAAAGCCTCAAGGGGAAAAAGAAGAAAAACCAAAACTTGCTTTCTGCATGAAATGAAATAAAGGCTGGCACAGACAGATGGGCACAGTTTACTGCCATGAGATTTAACAAGGCCAAGTGCTGGGTTCTGCACTTCGGCCACAACAGCCCCATGCAGCGCTACAGACTGGGGTCGGAGTGGCTGGAGAGCAGTCAAGCAGAGAGGGACCTGGGGGTGCTGGTCGACAGCCGACTGAACATAAGCCAGCAGTGTGCCCAGGTGGCCAAGAAGGCCAATGGCATCCTGGCCTGCATAAGGAACGGTGTGGCCAGCTGCACCAGGAAGGTCATTCTGCCCCTGTACTCAGGACTGGTTAGGCCACACCTTGAGTACTGTGTCCAGTTTTGGGCCCCTCAATTTAAGAAAGATGTTGAGGTGCTTGAATATGTTCAGAGAAGGGCAACAAGGCTGGTGAGAGAGATGGAGTACAGCCCTATGAGGAACAGCTGAGGGAGCTGGGTTTTTTCAGCCTGGAGAAGATGAGGCTCAAGAGAGTCCTCATTGCTGTCTAGAACTACCTGAAAGAAGGTTGTAACCAGGGTTTGGTCTCTTCTCCCAGGCACCCAAGGACTGAACAAGAGGACACAGTCTCAAACTGCGTCAGGGTAGGTTTAGGCTGGACTTAAGGGAGAAATTCTTCACAGGAAGAGTGATTAGCATTGGAATGGGCTGCCTGGGGAGGTGGTGGAGTCACCATCCCTGGAGGCATTTAAAAGGAGGCTGAATGAGGCACTTAGTGCCATGGTTTAGTTAAGTAGATGGTACTAGATGATAGTTTGGACTCAATGATCCTAGAGGTCTTTCCCAACCTGGTTGATTCCGTGATTCTGTGACTGGGTTATAATACGTGCTCAGTACTCATTACCCTGCAACAGACAGTTACTGGATAGACTGAAACTGCTTCAGACTGCTTCATCAAAATATATACACATTTTTTTAAAAGAACATTAGATGCACAGAAGTATCAAAAGGATCAAAATTATTAATCCTTACAAGCAAATGTAAAGATTATTGCAATGAACAGGGTAGCTTTACCTCTCCTCCTAAAAACATCACACTGTTACAGTCACAGCAGTATAGAACGATATCATGAAAATCAAGATATAAGCATTTCAGCTGGCTAAAATGACCTGCTCCTATAGAGAGCTGCCAGTCTAGACTACAGATTTATAACACATCTTCAAGACAAAGTAGCAACACTTAACTGGACAAAAATTTTGAGACTTAACTCATGAGTAAATCTAGGATTAAATAAGTAGGTAAGTAGAACTTCGCACGAGACTGCTGTGCAACAGTGTCTTAAAAGAATTTAAAGCAACCTGCATAAGAACTATAGAACCTGATCAAGAACTATCAGCAGCAAGGTATAGATCTAGCATAAGGGAAAATAAAACAGATATATTTAAGAGAGAAAAAAAAAAAGTAAAAGAATAAGGATTTTTTGCTGTATAATCTAACAATCTAATTAATAGTGCAAAAGCAAATTAGACACCAAAATCAATACAAATCTTATTTTAAATAAGCTGCTTAACCAGCAGAAGAGGTGACATTCATGTCTCTTTAAACAGAGTCTACAGTCCTAAACATGCTATTAGGGGAAACAAACACAAGCTCCTTAGATCTGGGCTTCAGGGCCAGCAATCTACAGCAGTTTCCAGTAGTGCTGACAAAGGGGGACCAGCATGCCTCATTAGCAGCTTAATCTAACCATAAGGTTAGATTATTTCCAGTACAACCACCATTGGCAAGGATGCAATGTGAAGCTTCCCCCTTCCCCAATCCTCAAAAAAAAAAGATTTCTTGAAAGATCACAAATAAATTGCTGGAAATATAAACATCTAATGTAACAACAACCTGCAGCTTATAAAGGCTGTCAATATAAATAGCAGCAGCCTACACAGAAAATAAAATATGTATTAAGTTGTACAATATGGCTGTACAGTTCCAGAGATCCAAATGCTTACCTGGGGAGGATAATTGCTTTCTGAAGACCATCTTGAGGACTGATCATTGGGTTTATCCACCAAGATATTCCTAAAAAGAAATCAGAAGAAACATAAGTAACAGCTGTGTTGTAGTTTGCATCTCCAACATACATACAATTCATTCTCATGGAACTACCAAAAATCACTAGGCTGAGACTAAGGTTCTCCCTCTACTAACAAATTGTCTACATCGCTATTAACTGGATCTTACCAAAATATGCCCGCAAGCCTTGTGGTTGTGAAATGGAGCTCTACATTGCAAATTAATAAGGATCTAAATCATAAAATCAATGTAGAACAGATTAATTTACATAGGTTTAAGTGGAAAAAAACTATCTCATTTACCTCAACGGGGTAAGAACTTTTTGATGAGCAGTAAAACAGTAATGGAAAAACTGACCTTTACTATACAGACAATAGTAGAATAATCATAGAATGGTAAGGCTGGAAGGGACCTCAAGGATCATCTAGTTCCAACTCACTGCCATAGGCAGGGACATCTCCCACTAGTACAGCTCACTCAAGGCCTCATCCAACCTGGCCTTGAACACCTCCAGGGAGGAAGCAGCCACAACCTCCCTGGGCAACCTGTTCCAGTGCCTCACCAGCCTCACTGCAAACAACTTCCTCCTAACATCCAGTCTAAATCTCCCCTCTGCCAGTTTAAACCCATTGCCTCTTGTCCTGTTGTTGCAAGACCTTGTCAATAGTCCCTCCCCAGCCTTCCTGTAGGCCCTCTTCAGATACTGGAATGCTACTATCAGGTCTCCTCGAAGCCTTCTCTTCTCCAGGCTGCAGAGACTCAACTCTCTCAGCCTGTCCTCATAGCAGAGCTGCTCCAGCCCTCTGAGCATCTTTGTGGCCTCCTCTGGACCTACTCCAACACTTCCATGTCTTTCCTGTGCTGAGGGTTCCAGAACTGCACACAGTACTCCAGGTGGGGTCTCACAAGAGCAGAGTAAAGGGGCAGAATCTCCTCCCTCTCCCTGCTGGCCACACTGCCCTTGCTGCAGCCCAGGACTTGGTTGCTGTCTGGGCTGCATGTACACACTGCAGGCTCATGTTGAGTTTTTCATCAACCCAGACTCCCAGGTCCTTTTCCTCGGGGTTGCTCTCCAGCCATTCACCACCCAGCCTGGATTTGTGCTTGGGATTATGTCTATCTAGGTGCACGACCTTACATTTGGCCTTGGAGAGAGTGAGCTGCAAACCCACTTAAGGAGGAATTTTTTCACTGTGAGGGAGACAGAACTCTGGAACAGGCTGCTCAGGGGGATTGTGGAGATATTCCAGACCCGCCTCAATACGTTCCTGTGTGATCTGGTATAGGTAATCCTGCTCTGGCAGGGGGGTTGGTCTGGATGTGCTTTCAAGGTCCCTTCCAGCCCGACATTCTTCGATTCTCTGAATGTAAATAATGACCATCTAACTCATGCCAAAATCTAACAAGTATTTTTCACATGAGCTACAAGCCTACAATACCACATAAGAAAGCAGAACTTCAGATTTTCAACCAGCAAAACTATCTCTGAATAGCTTCCTTCCAATTTGGAATATCATTTAGGGAGTGAACATGAATTCAGAAGAGGTTTTTTGGCTCAAATGAAACAGATTTATCATAACATGTCATATGAAGAATCTGCCTCCCCCTCTCCTAGAACCATACAGCAAGCCTCACCTTCCAGATTAAATTAAAACCTTTAAAAAAAAATATCCCTAAAAAGCAGATTAATTATAGGCAAGGCAACAATGCCCCACCTGCTGGACAGGGCTTAACGGCTCCACCAAGTCCCAACCAACAAACTCATCAGCTTGTAAAATTTATGTAAAAAGAGGGAAGCAGTCATCAAAAGGCTTCTGCCATCTCCATCTGCTGTGTAGGAGGGAAAGAACACTAGCATCTGGATTACTACAAAGGACTGGAGGAAAAAGCACTCATATAAACGCTCAGAAGGGAACAAGGTTAAGTCAGAGGTTGAGTATTAACAGACAGAAATTAGCTCCCTCTTTCCACATCACACAGACCAAAATCACCACTCTAACAATGGTATCCAAGTGGTCCCAAGCTGTGACAAGGAAGATGGCAAGGAGCTAGACTTCAGTGGCCCCTTAAAAGACGAACATTTGGGAGAGCTGGCCTAGAGGCTGCCCATCTGCAGACTTCAACAGACTCACATTGGGGCTGCTTTTTTTTTTTTTTTTTTTTAAACCACAGCACAGGAACAAAACTCAGATTCACAGAATGACACAGTGGTGAGAATCATGAGGGACCTCTGGAGATCATCTAATACAATCCTCCTGCTAAAGCAGGTTTGCCTACAGCAGGTTTCATGGGATCACATCCAGATGAGTTTGGAATCCTTCCAGAGGCGTCTCCGCAACATCTCTGCACAGCCTGTTCCAGTGTTCTGCCATGCTCATTTTTTCCTCAAGTTTAGATGCAACCTCCTGTTCTCCAGTTTGTCTACCTGTCTTATCAACGAGTATCACTTAAAACAGTCTGTCCCCATCATCTTGACCTACACTTTTTAGATACTGATCAGCATTGATAAGGTATCCTCTCAGTCTGCTCCTCTCCAGGCTAAAAAGCCCCACATCTCAGCCTGTCCTCATGAGAGATCCTCCAGCTCCCTTATCTTTGCAGCCTCTGCCAGACTCCAGCAATTCCTGTGTCTTGAACTGGGGAGGTGAGAACTGGACACAAGACACTGGATTTGACCTCACTAAGCCGGAGTAGTGGGGGAGGAAAACCTCTCTCAATCAGCTAGTGACACTTGTTAATGCACCCAGGATACCACTGCTCCCCCTCCCTTCCACTAGTTTCACAGTATCACCAAGGTTGGAAGAGACCTCAAAGATCATCAAGTCCAACCCAATATCACAGACCTCAAGAATAGACCATGGCACCAAGTGCCATGTCCAAACCTGCCTTGAACACCTCCAGGGATGGTGACTCCACCACCTCCCTGGGCAGCCCATTCCAGTAGCCAATGACTCTCAGGGAAGAACTTTCTCCTCACCTCCAGCCTAAACTTCCCCTGGCGCAGCTTGAGACTGTGTCCTCTTGCTCTGGTGCTGGTTGCCTGAGAGAAGAGAGCAACCTCCTCCTGGCTACAACCACCCTTCCGGTACTTGTCGACAGCAGTAAGGTCTCTTTCCACCACAGCATGGCATTTATTACCACAGCAATGTTAGTATCAGCCCAGGCCTGCAGCTGGTTTTGTCTCGCTTCCTCAATGGGAAATACACCTTTGAAGAGCATAAGCACACATACTACCCTCTTGCTCCAACCTCATCGAAATAGGAAATACCAAGCCATTGGTCTGTGTAATTAAACAGCCAACTAAGTACATCTAGTTTGCAGCACAAAGAGCCTCAATTCCAAGAGAAATACATCACCCTTGTCTTTCATTTCAACAGGAACAAAAAGTCCCAACCAAAGCAAAGGGGATTATTTGGGATGTGATGAGAATCATATTTTAACAGTTGCCAATCTCAAAGGTAAGTCACCACTAGAGACCAAATTGCACTTGTTTTGAGAAGAAGCATACCTGCAGTCTCCTGTGCCATGCAAAAGGCAGGGCAAAAGGATAATTATTTCTTAATACCTTTTAATATCTGGATAGAGAAAAAACTGCTGAACCGGAATCTAAGATGTGTATCTTAGATTAAATACTTAAGAGACACAAAGGCAGATAAGACCAGACAACACTGCGTGTCTTTGTTATGGAGCTTTACCCTAGCACGCAAGACAATTTACCCTACAGAACACATTTTATTTATGATGCTATTAGATTTGTTTAAACATTTAGATGATCATCTTGTGGTACGTTGAGCAACGTTTGCAGGAATTGGCACTGTTACATGGTCAGATAATGCCCTGCTGGAAAGAGGCGTTTTATAACTGGGACAGATCCCAAAGATCATATTTTTAGAAGTGGATGTGTTTGCTTCTCCAGGTTAAAGATCAGTTTGCTACAACCTAAGAGGACCTCAATCAGTACAGCTAGACAAGAGAAAAATCATTTTGCAGAGAGGGAAGACGGATGGGCAGCTCACACAAAATTAAGGCTAGAAAGAAATTTAAAAGATAAAGACAGAAGTGTCAATGGAGATACAATATGTTTACAAACACATAGGTTATTAATCTATTAAGATAAAGCAAACATTAAAGGCAGAAGTCAATTTACCATAGTGGTTTAGAAAAATTTATGGGTTTGGAAGAATTAAAGCATTCCAGCAGTCATGAGACAGTAAGAAACAAACACAGACATCTCCTAATGACAGACGCCTTGTTCCAAGTAAAGCCCTTTCCCTGGACATCACAAATTTTTTAAACAGTACCTGGAGGCTGCCTTTCCAGACATGACACCTAGATACAAACCCAAGAAACTTTCCAAGTGAAAATTCCATCAACTCAACGACTTTCCACGTAATTTTATCAAGGTATTTAAAAAAAAAAAAAAAAAAAAGGTATTTATAAGCCCTTGAGCTACCACAAGTCCCAAATAGTTTTACGTAAGCTTTTCCTGTGAAAAAAGGCAATCCATTAACTGTGGTTGAAGAGAATTGCTCGTCATAAACCACAGATACTAGCATACATCTACAACACTGCCAAGAGGGACCATTCCACCCACTCATGCCTGATCTTCTGCCTTCCCTACACCAGAAGCTATAATAAAGATCAGCATAAATAAGAACTTGAGTCAGAGCAGTTCTCCAATTCAGCTCACTACTAGTGCTGGCACAAAAGGAGGGGAAAAAAAAAAAAACACCACCACACAGAGATGAGCAGCTGGATGCAGGCAAGAGGTTGATACTGGCATCAATTCCCAACACCACTCTCACTGGCAAGAAACTACTGAAAAAGATGTCATGGTACCTCTGCCACTCTGTGGGCAATCCCACAGTTAAGCAGAAGGAGCCATTTTATCCACTTCACAAACAGCAATATGTCCAGAGGCAGTACTGGTGTGCTTTAACTCCATCACCGAGCTTCCTCTGCGGCTATTAGTGTCCAAGCCTTTATTGTAAGCACTCTCATCACTAAGTAAGAACAGCGGATCCTTCTGGCTGCTCTGTGTAAAAAGCCCTCTTGGCAGAACACAGTGGAAGTTTCTTTTTATTGCCCATGCAGACGCTGGGCTTGCAACTGCTGGAAGTAGATAATTTTCCCTTTTAGGCAACCCAGAAACCATCATATCCGTTGCACCAACTGCTGGCTGATCTCTGCTGGGACTAGACATGTCCCCATGCTTAGTGTTACCAAGGGAGAGCTCTGTGAAAAAAGCTCTGTGGTTTCAGGCGTGACAGTCACTAAGGGAAAGTTTCCCTTTGCTTTGAGGAGGGGGATGAAGGGGGAAATAAGATGACTTTGCAGAACATACTGCAAACTAGGTTTAAGCCTGCTATAACTTGCATTTATCGTAAATATTTTCATGAAGCTTCTATTAAAGAAATCCACATCTTTTGGAACAAGTCCTCAAGAATAAACAAATCCCAAACACTAGCGTTACTTGGCACATGCAGATTACTCTTCTGAGAGCAGCTGCACAGAAAAGGGCACAAATCACCATAAGGACTTGGAACTCAAATGGATGATGAGATACCACCCCATTACACTGCAAAAAGCATTTGAGGAATTACAAACACAGTCTGACTGCGAAGGAACAAAGTTCATTCTTCAGGGTTCTCCATGGAATGGTTTTCCTTCTTTTTTTTTCCTTCCTCACAACCATCCCAAAACAGAGTAGCAAGAATACAGCCACCACTAGAACACACAGGCTAAAGTTTCCACTAAGCCCACTTTACAGAAGACTGTAAGACGTGGTGGGCCAACTATTCCAAACACGTGGAATCATCACACCAGCCAGTATAAAGCATCCGTGGAGATATTCTAGCCCAGCCTAGACACTGGAATGTACACACACTCCTAACCAAGCAAAACAGAAAAACATAACCACCCATCACCAAAAAAATCCTATTCCACGGACCTGGAAAGAACCAGGGACATTCTTCTCCTGCACCTCCCACCAGCTCAGGGTAGATGATGTTAATTTCAAACCTCCCAACTGCAATGTTTAAAAGTTGTACCTATGGCCTTCACAAAGTAAGTTTTTTAGGTTTTGTTATAAAGTTTATCCCTTTACTACTGAAAAAGTTCTCTGCTTAGAATAATGTAGGGACAGAAAGACATGAAAATGTCCCGGTTGAAACACAGCAAATCACGCACAATTTTTATGCAGTACAAGAGAATCGTTAAAAGTTGGAAAAGACCTTTAAGATCAAGTTCAACTATCAACCCAACACCACCATGCCCTCTAAACCATGTTCAGCATGTTACCTCTACATGTTTTTTTTTAAATACTTCCAGGAATGGTGACTCCACCACCTCCCTGGGCAGTCTGTTCCAATGCCTGACCACTCCTTCAATAAAGAAACGTTTCCTAATATCCAACTTCAACCTTCTCAGCATGACTTTAGGCCATTTTCTCTTGTCACTTATTGCACTGAGAAGCAATCAACCTGCACCTCACTCCAACCTCTTTCAGGGCAGCTGTAGAGGACAATGAGGTCTCCCCTCAGCATCCTCTTTGAAGACTAAGCAACACTAGTTCCCTCAGTCATTCCTCATAGGATTTCTGTTCACGGTCTTTCACCAGTTTAGCTGTTCTCTTTCAGACATGCTTCAGCACTTCTATGTCCTTCTTGTGGTGAGGCTGCAAAACTGAACACAGTATTCAAGGTGTGCCCCACCTCTACATCTCCTTCAGTGCTCTGACCTGGTAACATGGCTTAAACTGGTTGCTCCACATACCTTGCTTCCTCTTCTCCTATTACTAGTTTCTAGAAAGAAGAAACACCCACCTCATTTCAGGTAGCTGCAGAGAGCAATGAGGTCTTCCTCTCAGCTTTCTTCTCTCCAGACAATTTCAGCTCTCTCAGCAGCTCCCCACAGTATGCATCTGCCTGGGGCCTTGAGCAACCTGATCTAGTAGGTGGTGTCCCCGTCTATGCAGAAGCATTGGAACTAGATGATCTTTAACGGTCCCTTCCAACCCAAAGCAATCTATGATTCAATGACAGACTCCAGAAGCAAGGGTTT
Organism: Eubucco bourcierii; assembly: GCA_013396675.1. Taxonomy (NCBI): domain Eukaryota; kingdom Metazoa; phylum Chordata; class Aves; order Piciformes; family Ramphastidae; genus Eubucco; species Eubucco bourcierii. Next base: position 39,020 of record VWZE01005358.1, read on the forward strand.
GGAATTTAGGTATTGAGTTTTCACCCTGCACTTTAAAACACAGGACTTCTTAACCCCACTGCTAAGAAGCACAGGAGGACATCCTGAATAGTAAGACAAAGTTTGAGCCAAACACATACACAATTCTGCAATTTCAAATACTGCACTATCATTTGCCAACTTACTGCTCAAATTCACTTCCATCTCCTCAGCACACATTTCACACAAACTTTAAATCCATGATAAATTTAATTCTATCACATCTATGAAAAGTAAAACAGCTCAGCAAGTACAACACACAAAAATAAACTGGCAAATTTGGAAATCATCTCTCAGAACCATACTTATCAGACCACAGACTACTATGAGACAACAAGCCAGGTATCACTTGTCTCTGGCCTGAAATAGTTCCATTAAAATCAGTTCCTCTATTTTTCAATTAATAGTTTGTTTTTAAAGCTCTCATCATTGCCAGCCCAATGACATGCAAAGGACTTTTCAGGGAAAAAAAAATTAAACCACCACACAAACCCCCTGTTCCTTAAACACAGAATGTTACAGACTTCCAGTAACACTCCTTTTCACTCTTCTCATCTAGTTAAGACTTCTTTGAACTAGGTATTTTTGGTTCATCAGTGCTCCCTCCTAAGACATCAGGAATTAAATATTAACAATAGCTGCTAACACTTCACCAGTATAGTGAATTTCCGGTGAGCCTGGTAAATAACTTCTATTCCAGTGACACTCAACAACCCTAAATCATGGATTAAACTTTTGACTGTATCACAGCACTGAGCAAACCAAATCCTCAGCAGCAAGAGCTCCCAGCTCCAGGTTGGTAACATCAGAATTAGCACAGCACAAAAACAAACTGGAAAGAAAAATCAAGTCAGGGCTATTCGTATGTGTTGGTAACCACAGTAACTTCACACATTGAATATGATTACCAGCCTAATCGTCCCATATTTAGGGATTGAAGTTTAAATGCAATTTAATGGTATGTGATGTTGAATCTTTGAGTTGCAAATTTATTAAGGTTTTATCTTTCTACACAATCTCTTTAGAGTTATATTTAAGAATAGTTAGATGACTGAACAGATCTCTTCTTTGTACTTCAAGCCTTCTACCTTCAACTTCAAATGTTGATGAAATCAGCAACCATAAAGACTGCTTCACCTCATCACTTTATTGAACTGATATTGGTGAATAAAAAAGCATCTGAAACCTTTTCTTTTGCCCATTTCTTGTCACACTCAGCACTCATTTCAACTTGTCTAAGCCACAAGGATATCCAAAATCCAGTCTCTTAAGGGATGCACAACATACTTAAAGCAATGTGGCATTCAAACAACCTAGTCCATGAACTTCCAAGAGCTTTCCTGAGCAGATATAAATCCCTGGCTTATAAAAAGACCAAGAACAGGATGAATCTTACCCTTCAATTTTCAACAAAAAAAGATAAAGGTATTAGATTCTTTTTACCTCACTGGATTGGTAGCAAATACCGCAGTAGAATTTGCCAGAGTGAAAAACGTTGAAGTTTCACTTCTTGCTAAGAAAATAATGTAGACAGTGTGTGAATACAGAGATTTCAACTCCCAGTTATGACCCAAAATGCCACAGACCTCAGACTTTCCAAATCTTAGAACCATAGACTTTTTGTGATTGGAAAAGACCTTTACAATCATCAAATGTGACCATTATCTAACTTTACCGTGTCTGGTGCTGAACCATGTCCCTCAGCAACATATCTTTGTCTTTTAAACACCTCCATAGTCTTCATGAGACTTGTTTTCTTGACTCTTCACCAGCTTTGCTGCTCTTCTCTGGCCACATTTTAGCACCTCAATGCCTGTCTTGCAGAGAGAGTCTCAAAAACTGAACATAGCACTCAAGGTGTGGTCCCACCAGTGCTGAGTACAACGGGACAATCACTCCCCCAGTCCCACTTGTCCCATGATTCCCAAATACAGGCCTGGATGCTGACAGTTTTCTCAACCACTAGTGCACACTGCTGGCTCTTTCACAGTTTCAGTGGTGTAGCACAGTTCATCCCAGCATTACTCTCCTCATTTCTAAAAGCATCTCCTTCAAACCCGTCACAAGAAGGCTAGAGCAAAGCAATGTCCAGTACACATCTACATAAATCCTCTGTGCTGAATTTTGGATACATCACAAACTTGGGGGGAGTAATTTTGTTTGGCTAAGGCACATTTTAAGGCACTTTTAAAGGCCAGGAAGAAGATTTAGGTCTTCCATGATTCTATAGCATTGCAACAACTCTCTCACATGCCAGTAATGTTTACACTCAGAGGAATTCACAGACTAAGTGATTACATATAAACAGGAAAATTTCTAATGTAAACCATAACATAGTTTTCATATACAACAGCACTGTCATTTCACACCTAGTATGAAGTTAACCCAATAAACTGACACCTGTACTGGAATTAAAAGTAGATTATGTTCAATAAAACCAACTGAAACCCCACCCACACTTCTCATACAAAATGATGTTGGGTATGGAGTTTTCTCATCAAAACTTTACAGAAAATGCTTCCTGTTTCCAGGTGGGACCACCATGTTAGCCTTCCTTTGAAAATCAAGGTTTTCTCATTAACACTATAACTCAGGCTATCTAAAAGACAAAACACTGACCTGGGAAAATAAAGAAATAACAGCCCATCATGAAGTACTGCTTATTTGAGGAATTACATTACAAGTCAGAAGCTTCATTATGGAATAATTCCCTACTTTGGGCAATATAAATCATCTATGCTAAAAGGTATGCCAGTTCCCAAGTCAATATCATTTTCATATTTGGCAGTTTCTGAATCCAGTACCAGAAAGTAGGCTTTTTAGGAGACGAACTGTGGAAATTAGCAACAGCACAAGGAACTTACTCACAGGTTGCTTGATCTAATAAAATGTTTTTCCTTACATTTCAACACTGTTAAGAGTATCCCTTCAGTAATACAAAGTTCAAATGTAGTACAGCCTAGGAAATCGGGTTCAGAGCAATCCAAAACATGAATCCAGGCTGGACAGAGAATGGAGAGAGAGTAGGCCTGAGGAGGACTTGGGACTACTGACTGATGTGAAGCTCCACATAAACCAATGGTGTGCATTCATAGCTCAGAAGCAACCCGTCTCCTGGGCTGCATCCAAAGCAGCACAGATAGTAGGCCAAAGGAGGAGATTCTGCCCCTCTGCTCCACTCTGCTGAGACCCCACCTGGAGTACTCCATGCAGCTCTGGAGTCCTCATCACCAGAAGGACATGTAACTCCTCCTCCAGGAGGACTGAAAAGATAATCCAAGGGCTGGAACCTCTCTGCTGTGAGGATAGGCTCAAAAAGTGGAGATCATTCAGCCTGAAGAATGTTCCAGGAAGACCTTAGGCAGCTTTCCAAGGGCTGCAGGATAGCTGGAAAAGAACTTTTTACAAAAGTATGGAGTGATACAAGGGACGGTGATTTCAAACTGAGAGGAGATCAATATAGATCAGACATTATGAAAAAATCCTTCACCATGAGGGTGGTGAGGCAGGTTGTCCAGACAAGCTGTGGAGGTTCTAACTTTAGAAATGTTCAAAGTTAGGTTAGATGGAGCCTTGAGTAACTTTTTCTAGGAGTTGTTCCTGCCCACAGCAGAGGGTTGCAACTAGATGATCCTCAAGGTTCCTTCCAACCCAAATCATTCAGATTCTAGTATTTAAATTGTTGTCCTAAGAGCCAAAAGCTGTTTAACATAGGTACCTACAGAAAAGCATCTAAGAAAAATACAGGTCATGTCCTAACCAAAGTTTCTATGTTTTTCAGGTATCTTCCCAGGGTTTGTGAGTGATGCTATGAACACAGCAGCCAGCCTGGAAAGAAAAGGCAGTGAGGACAGGAGGAACATGGCATAAAACTCAAAATGGCTAGTGTGCATTTTTTCTCCTTCATTAAGACCATGTCATTTGCCAGAAACTGCCAAACACACCAGCTGAGGAGTGAGTGCTATTAACCCATTAGGTTTCAATATTTAAATTCAGACACGTAGGTTGCTATCCTCAACTTAAATATAGAGTTGTGCTCCTTGATTTAAATTGATCCAGGAAATAATTTCTCAAAGATTATGCATTCTGAGTTTCAAGTAATGACTGAAATAGCAACTACCTAAGGTAACAACCAGTCTACATCTTCAGCACTCTCTCCTCCCCTTCCAGTATTTACTGCATTTCAAATCCTGGGTTTGATTTTGCACCCCTCACTACAAGAAAAACACTGAGGTGCTAAAGTGTGCCCAAAGAAAGACACTTAAGTTGGTGAAGAGTCTAGAGCACAAGTCCTGTGAGGAGCAGCTGAGGTAACTGGGTTGCTTAGCCTGGAGAACAGGAGGTTGAGGAGAGATCTTCTTGCTGTCTACAGCAACCCGAAACGAGGTGGGAGTCAGTCTCTTCTCCCAAGGAACAAGTCACAGAACAAAGGGAAAACAGGCTCGACTTGTGCTAGTGGAGGTTTGCTTTGAGTATTAGAAAAAACTGCTTCACTGAAAGAGCGTTTTAGCCCTGGAATGGGCTGCCCAGTGCCCAAGGAAGTGTTGGAATTGCTATCGCTATAAGCATTCAGAAAATATGTAGCTGACATTCATAGACATGGTTTATTGGTGGACATGGCAATGTTACGTTGCACTTGATGTTGGAGGTCTTTTCCAACTTTTGCCACTCAAGATGTCACTTGAGTGCAATTAAAATCAATCAAGCAATTAAAATCAGTCAAACACTGGTTTGCTTTGGATGCTTGGAACATACTGACCTCTAGAAAGCTATCACAGTATCACCAAGGTTGGAAGAGACCTCAAAGATCATCAAGTCCAACCCGTTACCACAGACCTCAAGACTAGATCACAGCACCAAGTGCCACGTCCAAACCTGCCTTGAACACCTCCAGGGACGGTGACTCCACCACCTCCCTGGGCAGCCCATTCCAGTAGCCAATGACTCTCAGGGAAGAACTTTCTCCTCACCTC
>VWZE01005358.1:44525-80592 GCA_013396675.1 Eubucco bourcierii
GTCCAGATCATCAATGAAGATGTTAAAGAGGATGGGACCCAGTACTGATCCCTGGGGGACATCGCTAATGACCGGCCTCCAGCTGGATGTGGCACCATTCACCACCAGTTGACTCAGTGCTGCAAACCATCTAATCTCAACAGGAAAAAAAAAAAAAATCACCATCACATAAAAAGTAATTGGTGGTGATCAACCAACCATGCACTGTAAGAGTGATGTACTACAAAAGGAGATGATTGCACAGAATAAGAATCTAGACTCTTTGCCATGGAAAAAAACCAGTAACAATCAAATAAAGAGTATACGCTGTCTGAGCAGTAACAACAGTGGTCCAAAGAGAAACAAAATTATAGAATTGTTTAGGTTGAAAAGACTTTCAAGATCAAACATGTTCTGTTTCAGATAATGTTTAGTGTTCAAGCAAGTAATTAGTATCAAGAATTAGAAAACTTTTGTTAAGCTTGCAGGACATAAAGCCTATGTATAACAAATGATCCATAACCTGATGTTTAACACCACCTATAAAAATTTTACATTCCTAATGTTCCCCAAAAATACCATGCCAGAAGAGGTTGAACATTGGAGTAATACAGGTTCTGCCAGGTCTGTCACAGCAGGGAACCAGAGCAATTAGCATTTCACCTTTTCCTTTTGCCAGTGAATAAAACTGTCTCATCTCCTAAATAACAGTTATTATATTTCAACTGGAACTTAAAAAAATATCCTCCTGCCACAGCGTTGGTGCTTTCACCCAGGCAGCATAAGTTACCAGACTTCTCATGTCAAGGAATGAGCAGCTTCATAATTTTGTGGTTTTTCCACTCCTTCCACCTCTGATCTTTTCTTCCTTTCTCACCTTTCTCACCATGGTACCTTAACAGAGAACATAACTTGATTTTCTACAGAAATATTTTGCTTTGAAATACTGAATTTCATCTTTTGGAGAACAATCTTAGGCTAGAGAATGAGGTAAGCAACAGGGGAAATGCCTGTCAGAACACACAATTGTCTAGAAACATCCAGAAAATCCACACGAACAAGTGGAGAAAAAAATACTTTCCACTGGATGCTGAAAAGGATCAGAAGCAGAATCGAGAACATTTCTGTACACAGGATCACTACAGGGGAACAGAGTTGGTCACCCACATCAGGAGACACTCTGTGTGTCCCCATCTCATTTTGGTAAATATTAAAGGGTTGATCAATATCATGAAGACATGACAAAAAGATCACTACAGATCACCCGCAGCTCTGTCTGTTCATCTCCTCCTACCTGAAGACAAAGCAATTAGGCCAGGGAAAGTGAACTGGCTACATTAAAATACCCCAGTAAAGCTACAAATGCAGACAATTTAAGTTGAAACAAAAAATTTACATTTGTGCTCCAGATGTGGAAAACCAAACAAAACTCCAAGTAAACAAACACCAAACCTCAAGGTCTCACTTCTACAACTAGAATGGAAATAATCACTGTTACGTAACTGAAGTTCTTTAAGATACTGTAAGGCATAAGCAATATCTTTAAGACTTCCAGCATATGGATGTTGAGCACAAGTCACCCTGCCCAAAAACCAGTGCACCACACTTGACTGGACGATTGCTTTGCTTTAGAGAGTTCTGAACTGCTGAGATCTCAATGAGAAGGTATCTTCACCTCATTAAGGAAACTGAGCTTGAGATCGATCAGAAAACAGAACAGGAAAAAGAATAACCTTTTCATTAGTCATAGCAGATATCAACTTGAACATGAGATTCTTCAACACCTAGATACATCTACAAGAAGACTTATGAACCTGGAAGGCACAGATTTGAATCATCAGTTTCATGTGGCAGGAGGAGAAATCAAAACTAATGTTTCACTAGCCACAAATACACGTTTTTCTTGAGGTAGAAATCTCAGAGGATGGCATAGGTGGAATTTGGGTTATTTTTCAACAGTTTGGGTTTTTTTGTTTGGTTTTAGGTTTTTTGGCGGTTGGGTTGGTTTGTTTTGGTTTGTTGTTTTGGGGTTTTTTGGTGGTGGTGGTGGTGGTTGAGTTTTGTTTGTTTTGTTATATCTTTATGAACTTTACCCCTAAAAGTTTGTTACATGTTTTCACTCCCTTCTTGACTAAGATTCCAAATTGACAACACAAGAGATTACATCTCTGTTTCAGAATAAACACAATTCAGCAGTAGATGTTCAGTTACACTGAGCAGGAACTTACTGTCACATCCTTTGAACTGAAAAGTTAAATCTAATTGGCATTCTCACTTTGGAAGTCTGAGAGCCACTCATACTTCACTATCAAAATATCTTAGTTTACTTGCCCCTTTTGATGGAAATACAGAAAATCAGCAGCAGTGCACACATTTACAGTGTATTGTAAGTGCAATGAGTCAGTTGTATCTTTCTCTGTTCCAGGACACTTCCTAGGAAAAGTCAGAGCCACTCAGCCTTCAGCATGTGATGTAGCACCATACAGTCTCAAACTAGGAAAGTCCGGCACTGCCACAATAACTGAACTCCAGAGTGAAACTGATTCAAATGTGTTGCAATTACAAAATGACTATCAATTAGGAGGTTAATAGTGGCATTTAATTACCAGCCAAGAAAGTAACCTTATTTTGTAATCTTAACAACCTTAGCACATGAACAAAAACACCAGCAGAGAATCCTAAAAGTCAAATCTAGGAAATACACCTATTTTCCTCTGGAGAAAACCTGAATGGTTCTCAAGACCTGAGCAACAGAAATGGGAGGAAACTTCCTCAGAAGGGTCCATGTCTAGCATAACACAATAAAAAACTGCTCTTAGTCTCTGAACTGGGATCCAAGAGCATTAGCCAACTACAAGATACTATAAGCGATGCAACCACGGTCCTAGGATACGGCAGTCTAGCATTCGGCAATGGAAAAGGGTACGTGACTACCATGGCACAGAGCACAACACTTCACCTCTTATTCACCTTAGCAAGCAGTTCAAATTGGATCAGGTATAAAAACAGGCTAATTAAAAAATAAAAAATAAAAAAATCAAGATATGAAGCGCTTCCCTTGGAATGCAGAAGCAACAGCTCTGGGGTTTCTTCCTTACCAAAACCTCCAATTTTAGAAAAGGTAATGTAACCCTTGTTCAAACTGTTTACTCTGCATGTCAAAAACAAAAAAAGTAACAGAGCTCATTACTTTCTGCAGCAGGGCAAAGGAATGAGTCCAGGTCTCTCTCTCTCTCTCTAAGCATACATCAAAATACACCAGCACTTTGTTATGTAGACGATGTGAAGTGACTGGTGGTAAGGGGTAAACACCGAATCCAGTCCCTGCAAGGTATCAGAGAACACCCTCCCACATGGTTCCATCCCTTGAGGGAGGAATCAGAGAGGGGCAAGGAAGTGGTCTGATGGAGGATCCTCTGGCAACATGCCAGGCTGAACGTGGTCCAAGCTGGACAAGCTGAAGCCTCTCAACACACTGTTGCCTCTGTATAGGTAGAGTGTGTCTGGAAACACCAGACATTTAAAAAAAAATTCTGTCTTGGATTAAATTTCTTCCCAAAGGCACAATCTCCCCTAAACTAGACAACTACTCACTAGACCAACTCTTTCCCTTCTACCCACAAGGTTTTTAAAATAAATATCCAACTCAGTCTTCCTGCTGGTAGCTGCGAGCCAGTAAAGAACAACTCCAGTAGTTTGAAAAACAGTATAACTATTCTTTAGCAGACTTGAGAAGGGCAATCTTTATTACATCTTTTGAAAGATCTTTGCAAACACACAGGTAGCAGCCATGGTGGTAGAGCAGCCAGAAACTGGATCCAGCACTAACTAAATCCCTGATACTCCCACCAACCGTAACAGGAAAGACACTTGGCATTCACCAGAATGAAATTTCCCCCATTGTGAACTGGCAGGGCTCTAGAGTCTAAACCAGAACATGATCAGATAGGTCTTTGAAAAACACTTCTGCTGTTGTTCAGTTGGGTTTGGTTTTTTGGTTTGGTTTGTTGTTTTATTTTGGTTTGGTTTTTATTAAAAAGAGCAGTTATCAGGTGATTCCAGTGTTCTGAGAAGCTCCATTATCAGTTCAGCATTGCACAAGCTGATAAAACTCAGTGGACATCTTGCTTCTTTTCTGGACAGCAGTGATGGAAGTTATATATTTCCTATCTTTGTTTTACATTTAAAACCACACAACTACTGAAGAACTGTGTTAAAATCATACTGAGTTGACCAAGAGCATGGGTAATCTACTCAGTTCTTCTTTCACAAGCCCTCTGCTTGCGATACCACAAGTCCCAAAGAGAATAAATGTTATTTAGTAAGTAGTGTATTCCTACACACATAGAATCATAGAATTGTAAAGTGGAAAACACCTTTAAAGATCACTGAATCAAACCATTAACTCAGCACTGCAAAGTCCACTGCTAAACCATGTCCCTAAGCACCACATTTCCATGTCTTTTAAATACCTCCAAGGAAGGGGCAGAGTCTTCTTCTAGTTCAAGGTTAACATGTTTTTTCCCCAGTTATGCCAGCAAACAAACTACAGAATTCCCAGTATCTTCCCAGAAAAGTATAATTCTGTTCCATGTCTGAAATACTAAGACAACTTTTAGCTCCATCTGTGTGTTCATCCCATGACATGTCACATTCCAGTCCCAGCGATTTTTGTGGTCCATCTTCACTCCATCCCCCAAAATCCAGCCTCCTAGAGGTTTCTTTATGAATTTTCTCCTTTTGAGAATCTAATCTTAAACCTTAGGTCAAAGCCTCACCTTTCCAATTCAGATTCAAGCTCTCTCCCAGAAGAAAGGAACCAAAAAAATCAGAAGAGAGGAAACAAACCTCAAAACTTCCACAGAAGACAAGCAGGGATGTCCCTGCTTACCACAGGGGCTTGGACTAGATGACCTTTAGAGATCCCTTCCTAACTAGTGCATTCTATGATTCCAAGGCAATTCACAGCCATCAGGACCAGCATTCTTCAGACCAAGGTCATCACACTGGAGAATAACCCCATCATTTGGATTATTGAACACTGCTTAAAAGCCAGTAAAACTGCTTTTACTGAGAAGTACATTTAAACCTCATCTTAAAAAGAGCCAAATGCAAGGTCATGCTCTTGTAAAACTCCAGCCCCACCACAGAGAAAGGAATTGTGTCACGGTAGGCAATGACATTAAGGACTTTGGGCAGCATTGCAGATACCACGTGAACATTAATTCCTGATGCTAGGCTGTAGCAGAACGGGCTAAGGGGAGCCTTGGGAAGGAACATCAAGGAGAAAGATGGTATTATCTTTTTAGATCACGTCACTGAGATCAATAATGGACCATCACTCTCCTACTCAGGGATCAACACTTGAATACAAGGTTGAAAGCCAGGAATGCTGATAGAAGTAACTACAAGCATGATCACAAACCTACAACAAATGCCTCAAAACCAAGTCTTTTTAATAAGAAAGCTAAAGGGATTACTTAATTATCAACAAAGACTAACACTTAGAGAAGAATCAAGTTCCTTTTAACATTTGGCAAAGCAGACATATATAAAGATACAACAACCAGAACTGTAGTTAGAAACAATTTTTTTAAGGTTCATTTAATTTTGTATAGTGGAGATAATTGATGTCATTAACAATTAACAAACAAGGCAACTCTATTACTTGTGGATAGTGGGTGATTAAAGATATTTCAATCAAAGATTATTAATGCCAACCTAATCCATGATCAAATCAGACTCACAAGCCCATAATGACTAAGGTGTCCAAGCACTGTCATCCTCACAGTCCTCCTGATCTCCAACTCTGAAGCCAATTTATTGAAAGGTGTATCAAAACCAGCACACCTAGACCACGTAACAGTCCCTCTAAATTTTACTTCCAGTAAACAGAGGAATTAAACAGGTCATAGCTGGACTGCCACACGGGACAGGTTCACGTTACTACAACGGCACAAACCAATGACTGCAAGCACAGATCCCATCTCCTTTTGCCAAACCCTAAACTCTTAACAAGAGGGTAGCAGATGAACCCTTCCCCCCAAAAAACACACACAACAGGTGATGGTAGCCCAGCAAAACACTGGCATTTTTAGGTCAGGGGCAGGAAAGGAAACCTAGCTGCCAAAAAACACACCACCCACAGGCACCCGGGCCTGCAGGGCAAGGGGAGGAAGGTTTACTTACCCTTATCCCCACTTAACCTGTGACCAGCCTCTCCCACACACAGTGTCCACTTTTCACCCAAGTCTGGGGCAAGCTTCTCTTGCTCATGTGCACTCCTATCTTGCCCATACCTGGTGATCACCTCCCCTCCATGCACACTGCTCTGTCTTTTCAAGTCTGATGCTCAGCTCCCTCCTACTTGATCCCAGCATGACAGCTAGGCCACCCTCACCCACTCAGTCCCCAAAACTGCAGCCTAGACTCTCCACCCCACACAAAGTCTTCCAAGATTTTCTTCATCAACCACTAACCAAAGCAACACTCCTCCTACCCTCTGGTGCTGGTGCTCAGCTTTCTCCGTATACACCCTCCCAAAACTGCTTCCCTCACATAGTCCCTTACAGGGCCTCCTCACATACAGCACTCCCTAGCCCAAATACCTTACTGATCAGACACACTTCTCCCCTCAAACTGACCACCCCCTCCCACACACACAGCACACTAAATCCTGCTGAGTAGTCTCTCCCACATACTCAAACTTCCATATATTGCTGCATAGATCTTCCTTTACAGCCAGCCCTTCCAAAACCCTACTGACCACCTCCTCCCTCACACTCAGTCCTCAAATCCTGATTAACTACCCAAACGCCCCACCCCCTCCCATACTCAAGGGCTCCCCAATCCTGCTAGCCACCCCCTCCCATACTCGCATCCCCTCAAACCCTGCCGATCAGCCCTTTCAACACACGCAGCCCCCAAATCTCGCCATACAGACCCTCACACATAACCAGTCCCCCAAACTCTACTGACCCCCTCGTGACCACAGCCCGCTTGCGCCTCCCCATCCTGGTGCTCTGGCCTGTCCGGGACGCCCCAGTAAACCCCCTTCCGCGGCGCTGGCCAGACCCGCTGCTATCCCAAAGCTGCCGCCCGCCGCGGCCTCCTCGCGCAGGCCCCGGCGCAGGCCTCGGCGCAGGCCCGGCAGGACGCCGCAGCGCGCAGCGGCCCATAACCGAGCCTGGGAGCGTGGCCAAGGACCAGAACTCACTCGGGCAGGTAGGTGGAGGAGAAGCTGCTCCAGCGGTGCAGGGTGTAGCCCAGCACTCGGCTCTCGGGGACCGCCGACCCCGCAGCCGCCATCTTGTTGTCAGCAGCGGCTGCCGCGGCCCCAGCAGCGACCGCGGTGGGCGGGGCCGAGCTCTTAAAGGGACCACGAAGGAGGGGGGAGGCAGAGCCTGGGTCTGGGCTATGGGGCATTGAGGGGGGCGCTTCATGGGGCGGAGATGTGGGCGTTACCGAGCTGCAGTGGGCTGTGGGCCGCAGGGAGACGCTCCGTGAGCTGGATTGGGCTGTAGGGCTCGGGAAGATGCTTTATAGAGCTGCTGTGGGGCTTGGAGGAAAGCCTCATGGAGCTGCTGTGACCGTGGGGCTAAGGGAGATGCCCCATGCACTTGAGAGGGTGGTCAGAGAGATGCCCCATGGAGCTCAGGCACGGCTCAAGATGTCCTACGAGGTTACATTGGGCTGTGGGGCAGGGAGATGTCCTGTGGGCTACATTAGGCTGTTGAGCTCAGGGAGATGCTTTGCAAAACTGTTGGGCATGTGGCTTAGAGAAATAACCCATGTAACTGAAATGCAGCTCAGGAAAATGTCCCATGAGGCTACATTGGGCTGTGTGGCTCAGGGAGATGCCCCACGGGGATGCAGAGGGCTGTGAGGCTCGTGGGGAAGCACTGCGGAGCTGTTGTGAGATTCAGGGAGATACCCACAGAGCTGCTGTAGAGCTTAAGGGATGCCCCACGGAGCTGAGACAGGCTCTGTGGCTCAAGGAGATGTCCCGTGGGGCTGAGGGAGGTGGTCCATGGTGCTGTGGTGTGGCTCAGGAAGATGCTACATGAGGCTGAATTGGACTGTGGGACTCAGGAGATGACCCATGGAGCTGGAGCGGCCTGTTGGTTGCCAGGTGGGATAAATCCCTCCTTTCCTGGTCCTACGGCAACCACAAGTGGGTGCTTGGGAAAAGAATCTAGGAAAATCCAGTGTGACTTGATCCCACAGAGGGTTCTGCTACAATCCCAATTATGGATAGCAGTTATCCTCCCTTGTTCCATTTTGTCAGCCAAATATTTGACTAGGTGTTCTTGCACTTCTCAAGAAGCTTGTTTTGACACTTCTGCCAGTTTTTAAATGCTGGATGGGATGAGTTTTTTCCTTTTTTTCAAAGAAGGAGGTAAAGCTATTAAAGTCACCATGAAAAATGGTAAACACATAAATAAAAGTAAATAACAAGGAAAATGAAAATGCAGATGATTGAGTGGTGCCCAGATTTACTGTTTGACCAACTGTCCCATTTGAAAGCAATTGCAAATTGAGTCCTAGGTGCCAGAATTAATAAATTTGTTTTTTTTCCTAGGCTCATTTTTTTCATCTGTGCAGCTCTTTTTCATGCTTCATGGAGAAGGTTTGGGCTGTGGGAAGGAACCCAAGTGGCTTCCCACATTGTGCACACTGTCATATTTTTAAAACCTTTTTAAATTATTGTTTTGCCATGAATTTTAGGAAATATCTTGTATCTAATCATAAAATACCAGGTCGAAAGAGACCTCAAGGATCATCTGGTTCAACTTTTCGTGGCAAAAGCACAGTGTAGACAAGATGGCTGAGCACCCTGTCCAATGTTGGGGACTCCACCACTTCCCTGGGGAGATTATTCCAGTGGCTGATTGTCCTTGTTGTGAGAAATTTTCCTCTTGTCTCAAGTCAGAATCTTCCCAGGAGTAACTTGTACCCATTATCCCTCATCTACAAGGAGTCTGCATGACTCCTTGTAGAAAGAGAAGTTCTTCATCTTCTTTGTAGGAACCCTTTAAATACTAGAGCACAGTGATAAAGTCTCTCTTGAACCTTCTTTTCTCCAGGCCTTTTCTCACATGGCTCCTTCCCAGTCCTTCCGTTATCTTTGTGGCCCTTCTCTGAACCCTGTCTAGCTTGCCCACATCATTTTTGTATAGCAGGGACTAAAACATTCCAGGTGTGGCCTGACAAGCACTGAGTAGAGTGGGATGATGTCTTTATCTCTGCTGGTGATGACCTTTCAGGATCCACCCAAGTAGATCTCAGTCTGTGCTGTACTCATTGGTTGGAAGAGATCTTAAAAATCATCTAGTTCCACACTCCAGCTATGGGCAGAGACAACTTGCCCTAGACCAGATTGTTCAAAGCCTCATCCAACCTGGCCTTGAATATTTCCAGAGATGGGGCATCTATAACTTCTCTGGGCAACCTGTTCCAGTGGCTCATCACCAACACAGTAGGGAATGTCATCCTTTAACCTAAATCTCCCCTCTTTCAGTATAAAACCATTGCTCCTCATCCTATCACTATTGTCCCTGATAAAGTGTCCCTACCCATCTTTCTTATAGGCCGCTTTTAAGTACTGGAAGGCTGCTACAAGATCTCCCCTGAGCCTTCTCCAGGCTGAGCAACCCCAACTCTCTCAGGCTGTCCTTTGTAGGAGAAGTATTCCAGCTCTTGGATCATTTTTGTGGCCCACCTCTGGACCTGCTCCACCAATGTTGTTCTAATGCTGAGGGCTTATGCTGGATGCAGCAGTGCAGGTCAGTTCTCACCAAAGCTGAGTACAGCGGCAAAATCCTCCCCTCTGTCTGAGGTTGTTGTAGGGTTTTCCTTTGAGAAAGGAGATGTTTTCACTCAGAGCCCCCACCAAAACAAAGAGGAGGCCTGGAGCGTCCATGAGGCAGCTCTGGTCTGCTTCAGAAAACAGAGAAGATATTTCAAGACCAAGGGAAAAGCAAAGCACCAAACAAATAAACAGCTGTCTTTTGGAAGTGACAGATTGGAGAGATATTATCAGGCAGGACAGCAAGATGCCTGGCTAGATTAAATTAGCACACTTTTTTTTTTCTTTTTTCCTTCCCCCCCCCTTTTATTTTAGGAAAGCAAGTGAGAATGTGGTAGCACAATCTGCCTGCAGATGAAAAACTCGTTGAACAGCCTTGAAGGCTGAACATCAACTGGGTATTTCAAAAGCAAGGGTGAGCAGCAAGCTCTTCATCTCAAGACCCTTTCCCTGGAGAGGGGTTCGCAGTGTTTCACAGGTATCAAAGCCACACGGCTCTGCAACAGCACAACAAAGTCCACGCACGAGGCACAAACACTCACAGCTTCCTTCACTGCTGCAATACCAAGGCTTTATGAAGTTTGTGGCCTTCCTGTGGTGTTTCAGACTTCACTTACCCAAGCTTCTGCCTGTGGGCATCCCTCTCCCAAAGTTACCACAGGGGTATTAACAGAAGTAGTTTAGTAAGGATCTCACTAATAAAATACTCCCAACCCAGCAGGAAGAGACACTCCCTCGGCAACTGCAGTCAGCTAACAGCCAGCCTGAAGAGAGCAATGCTGTGCAAATCTGTGACCTTCAAATGTGAAGTTTAAGAGATTGTGAGCAAGTGACGAGCAACAGCTGCACAGCAGCCAGGAGGAGGAAGAGGAGGTGGAGGGAGAGCCAGAAGCCTCCTGCTCACCGCTGCACAGCACAAACCACCCCAGGAGTTTCTCTGGTATCCTATTACCACTTGAATCAAGACCTGGATGCCAAGGCAGCTTATTTTTAGCACATTTTGGACTTAAAGTGAAGTGAATGCTGATGAAATACATGGTACTGACAGCCCTGGAAAATCTTTGCTCATCTGCAGCACAGGCAGCAGGGAAGGCTGTGAGGATGCAAAGTAGTTCTGAGCTGCAAACCAAGTCCCACAGCTTCTCGGGCTCAGCCTGCCCAGTGTTGTGCAGTCACTGGTGGTCACTGGGAGAGGGTTTTTCCATGCTCTGAGATGACTGAGCACAGGGGGGAGGAGCATGATGTACAAGGGAGAGGTATGCTGTAGATTTGGACAGCCTGAAGCCTCCAGCTGAGCTCTCTGCATCCTGATCAGGGCGGCTGACAGAGCTGAACTGCAGTGGCAGCGAGGCCATAAAAATGAGAGAGACTTGGAAAACGTGAATATCTGAACCCTGATCTGCTAGTCCAGGGCCATGCTGCATTTCTGCACTAACACAATGTCAGATCCATGCTTCCTGGGGGTCCCAACGGCACCAATGCAGTCCAAGCTGCCTCCAGAAGCAACTCAGACCCACTGGTTTAGGGAAAAAGTCCAAAGATGGCACTTAGGAAACAAATTGTGGGTTTCAATACATAATGGGAGGCTGTAAGAAAGAGGAGGACAGTCTTTTCAGCGGGAATAGGACAAGTGATAATGGTTTAAAACTAAAAGAGGAGAGATTTAGACTAGATCTAAGGAAGAAATTTTTTTACAATAAGGGTGGTGAAACATTGGCACAGGGTGCACAGGGAGGTGGTAGATTCCCCATCCCTAGAAACATTCAAGGTCAGGTTCAGTGGGGCTCTGGGCATCCTGATCTAGTTGAAGATGTCCCCACTTATTGCAGGGTGGCTGGACCTTTAAAGGTCCCGTGTAGCCCAAAACATAGTCTGATTATTTGAGATAGCATTCAGAACAGTCCTATTCCTGACTCCCTTGCTTGGGACCTCCAACAGGACTTGCTGCAAGCTAGACTTGAGCTGGTCGGGTAGATCTGTGCTGCCTGTGGCTGCTCTGTGAGGATGGGAATGTGGAGCATAAGCAAGAGCTTTCCTAGCAGCAAAAATTGGTTGCTCCAGCGGTCAGGGCACAGCCTGCCAGAAAGTCAGAGGGTCCCTGGATGAGTGCCTGAGACAGTAGCTGGAATTGCTGGGGGAGGCCAGTGTGACCACAAGAGATGTCCTGCTTATGTCCTTGCCAGGATGTGCATGCAGCATTCACGTGCTTCTTGTCATTGAGTTTAAAATCCAGCCACGGACAGCTGGGAGATTTGAGAATTGTTTGTGTCTGTCTCAAGACAAATACCTCACACCTCCCCCCCTTCCCAATCACAAACTTGCTCCTCTACTGCGTGTGTGTGTTTCGAGTTTCCTCATGCAAAACCTGTGTGGGTGTTTGGATACGTAATGAGCACATAGTTCAGGATGAAAACAAGTTGCCTGGAAGAGCCAAGTAACGCCAAAAAAATGAAAGCAATACAAACAACAACATGGCACGCAGCCATACCAGCTAGATCGTGGGCTAGCCAGATCTCACGTACTCCTCGGAGCTGCAGAGCTGATCAGCTGTTGGAAAAGAGACCTTTAAAGAGAAGCAAGAGGAAATAGCATTGGCAGCTCAGCCCACAGCATGCTTCCTTCCAAAGCAGGACAGAGCCAAGGACATGAGGCAGAGCTGTAATATCTGGGGTCTCGTTGCTCAGCCATGAAGTAAGGCAAAACCTCAAGTGGGCTGCAGTTGTGTAAACTCCCATTGTTTTCCCAGCGGAAGCAGAGCGCTGGCCCAGCAGGGTATTGTCGTAACAGATTTTGGTGGTGCCTGCTCCTCTGCACCACCTATCCGAGCTCCCTCTGCAAAGCCAGGGCTTCATTTTAACTCAGTAATTCATGCAGGGAGAATAAACCCAGCTGCTTATACTGAATGCAGACTGGAGAGCATCTCTACACTGCCATAGCGAGGCCAGATCCAGAGTATCTGAGCCAGTTATGAGCTCCTCAGTTCAAGAGAGAGGGAACTACTGGAGAGTCCAGTGGAAGCTACAAAGATGCTGAGGGGCCTGGAGCATCTCTGTGAGGAGGAAAGGCTGAGTGATCTGGGACTGTTTAGCTTGGAGAAGAGCAGACTCACAGGGGATCTTCTCAGTGATGATCAGTATCTAAAGGGCGATTTCCTAGAGGATGGAGCTTAATACTTTTCAGTGGTACTCAGTGATAGAACAAGAGGCAATGGGCACAAACTTGAATAGAGGAAGTTCCATCTGAACACAGGGTGAAACTTCTTTCCTTTGAGGATGACAGAACACTGGAACAGGCTGCCTGGAGAAGTTGTGGAGTCTCCTTCCTTGGACGCTTTCAGAACCTGCCTGGATGTGATGATCCTATGCAACCTGTTCTGGGGGACCCTGCTTTAGCATCAAGATTGGACTGGATGATCTCCAAAGGCCCCCAAGCATTCTACAATTTTATGACTCTGTGTTCACCACCTCTGATTTTAATGACACAATGGGAAAAATGGTGGCAAAGCTAAGAG
Organism: Eubucco bourcierii; assembly: GCA_013396675.1. Lineage (NCBI taxonomy): Eukaryota > Metazoa > Chordata > Aves > Piciformes > Ramphastidae > Eubucco > Eubucco bourcierii. Next base: position 57,824 of record VWZE01005358.1, read on the forward strand.
ACCCATTTTCAGCAAGGCCCCCATGTGTTTTCATTCTGAAAAAATGGTAAGAACAGGCCTCAAAGACCATCTTTCCCCCTACTTGGGGAGGAGGGTCATTTGTGCCTCTGTACAACATAGTAAAACAATACTTACTTCAGCACAATAAAATTAGTTTCCTGATTTAGGCTCTGATCCACGCATCTGCTCCTAGGCCATACACTTCAATACATGCTTGAAGCCTCTTCACCACCTCTTGCAGAATCTGTCCTTTGATTGAAGGCTTAGATCTGTGAAAGAGCTCACTGGCAATCCAGAAAAGAGGGGTTTGAAATGCCAGCACCTCCAGAAACACATTGGCATCATTCTCTGCATAAAAGGCAGCTTTAAAAGCCTGATTTCACAAAGCAGAAGCACGCATTTTTTTGGTACCAAGGTCAGTAACTCAGCTTCATTCACCAGTCTCCAGCTGCAAAACAACATGCCCCAGACAGTGGAGGAGAGTGTAGCTGAGGCAGAAGATGCTTTTTAAGGGATGCGAGCAGCTCCGAGCCACACCGAGGAAAGATCTCTTTGGCATCCTTGTGTGCTTAGCCCCACCTGAACTGAAATGGGGCACCCAAGGAAAGTTGGTGAGATGCAAACAGTGGCACAAACAAATTTATGCCCTGAGTGCGTTCGTAAAATCACAGACTCAAATAAATTCCTTCAAGAATCATCTAGACCAACCTTTGACTCTGCACTGCAAGATCACGACTAAGCCATGTGCCTAAGCACCAGGTCCACATACTGTTTAAACAGCCCCAGGGATAGTGACTCCACCACTGCCCTGGGTAGACCATTCCAATATTTGTTAACCCTCTCAGTGAAGAAATATTTCCTAATACCCAGCCTACACTTCCCCTGGTGCAGCCTGCATTTCTGTGTTTACCTGATGTCACCCCCACGCCACCAGTGTAACACACCCCCACGCTCCTCTACTCCTCACGATTCAGCGAGCGCTCAGAGGAAGCAGATGAGATGCTTGCAGCTGTGCCACAGGCTGAAATTATTCCTTCATCTCTCGCCCTTGGGCAGGTGTACTCATTCTGATCCCATAGGGATGGTGCTTGCTGCTCATGGCATGGTGCAGCTCAGTGCTTCTCCCTTATCTACAGGGAGTGTTTGGGTGTTGTGATTATTTCTCTGATTCACCCAAAGAGGATGCTCTGTCCTGTGTTTCAGATGCAAAATGTGTCTTGGAATTCAATAGTTGCTATAGTGCCGTAATTACACATTTTATGGAGTACTTAGTCACAATGGCTGAAGATCTTGTTATTAGGTTTGGACTCCTTCTGTTCCTTTATTTTGAGGACCTTTCTGCTAAACACTTCCTCTCTGCATTAAAAATAGTTTATTTCAATATTTGCTTCTCCCAGAGACAGCCCAAATTCCTGGTTGTGGTGATCAACAAATTGATGGTAGGAAGGATGGAGTATGAAGCTGGTTTTCTACCACAATGCTCCAAGATGCATGTGAAAGTCTGATTAAATTATGCCATCAAAAGATTTCCCAGGATCCAGGGGGTCTTGACAACTGATCACAGAACCACCAAAATGGAAGGGACATCTAAAGACCATCTAGTCCAACTCTCCTGCTAAAGCAGAGTCACCTAGAGCAGGTTGCACAGGATTCCTTCCAGCCAGGTTTTTAATCTCTCCAGAGAAAGAGAATCCACAACCTCTCTGGGCAGTCTGTTTCTCCTGCTGATCTTGGCAACATTGCTCTCTGCAGTCTGTTGGGGCACCCACACCTTCCCAGGTGCTCCTCCTCACCTTGGCAGCATGAAGAAGGTGGATTCCTTGGGTGATTTTCCTAGAGGATGATTCAATGGGACATGTCTTGGGCAAAGATGAATCACCCTCCCAAGGTGATGGTCTTTACACCAGCTCTAGAAGATCAGCTTTAGTGCAGGTAGCTGAGATGTATACTGATCAGTATACATCTGATGTTACAACAGTATACAACTGATGTATTCAGTTCTGATCAACTTGGTTCGAGAGAGACCGAAACTACTGGAGACAATCTAGTAGAGGCTACAAAGATGCTGAGGGGACTGGAGCACCTCTGTGAGGAGGAAAGGCTGAGAACCCTGAGCCTTTTTAGCCTGGAGAAGGGTAGACTAAGAGGGTGATCAGTATCTAAAGGATGGGTGTCAAGAGAAACGGATCAGACTCTTTTCAGTGGTGCTCAGCAACAGGGCAAGGAGAAATGGTTACAACCTGGAACACAGGAAGTTCTATCTGAACATCTGAAAAAAACATACTCTGAGTAACAAAACTGCATTGAGGAAACTTTTCTTCATTCATAGATTCACAGAATGGTTTGGGCTGGAAGGGACCTTAAAGATCACCTAGTTCCAATCTCCCTGCCATGGGCAGGGATGCCTTCCAGTAGGCCAGATTGCTCAAGGCCTAATCCAACCTGGCCTTGAGCACCTCCAGGGAGGGGGCATCCACAAGCTCTCTGAGCAACCTGTTCTAGTGTCTCACCACCTCCACTGTAAAGAACTTCTTTTTAATCTCCAGTCTAAACCTATCCTCTTCAACTACACTTGTTCACTACAAGTTCAACTACAAGTTCACTACAACTCCTTGTAATAAGTGATTGTGAAAATGGGGTTCTTGCACCCTATTTATTGCATGGATGCAACAGAGCAAGAAGCACAATGCAGAGACCCACCTAATTCAACCAATAGAGTGAAGTCAACTCAACATAAAAGTTATTTCACATCTTTAATTTTTATTATTCTGAAAATTATGTTATGGATGGGACTTCCAAGCCCTTCTCATGTCTGCTGATCATAACTGATGAGATTTCAATTGGGCCTCCTTGAAGTTAAACATCTGAGAGACACTTTGGTTAATAGTTTGCCTTTCAGAACAGTGCATTAACTCTCTTGTGCTCCTGTCTGCTTAATTTATTGCAAGTGGCCCAGAACAGTGCAATTAAGGAAGGAATCTTAGGCTGAAGCTCTTGATGCTTTCAAATGACCAGCACCAGCTTGTTTTCACAGAAGCTGGAACAACCCTTCCCATGACTCACTACTAATTATGCTCTGGATTCACAAACTGATGTTTTTAACCACTTCTTCTTGTACATGGAAATTACTAAACCATCGGTGCTACCCCAATGCCCTCTTGGAATTGCAGCTGTGGATTGCTGTACCACCTCTTCAAACCTGGCTCTTATGCTTTCTGGGGAAGCATATTTCGTAGCAGAAAACTTCTTTACTTTGAGGGTGAAGCAGCACTGCACCAGGATGTCCAGACAGGTTGTGAAGTCTCCTTCTCTGGAGAGATTCCAAATCTCTCCTGGACACCATCCTCTGCAACCTGCTTTAGCAGAGGGGTTGGACTAGGTGATCCCCAGAGGCTCCTTCCAACTCCTACTAGTCTGATTCTGTGACTCTCCCTCTGCTACTTTTCTAAATGAGCCAATATTTTTCATGTTCTCTATTTATTTTCTCATCCTGGAGACAGTCTCGTGCTTTGATCAATGCAAAATATGACTTTTCCAGTGAGATTGCTGGGCTCTCCCCTGTTTCCTGTTGAGTGTCCAGCCACAGGCCACGTGGAGGTGATGCCAACTCCCTTCTCTTTTCTCCAGCTGTGGCTAACCATCTGCAGACTGTCTCTGCAGCTTCTGCCAACAGCTCTGCTTGGAATTTCAGCAGCCAGAAGCTGGGAGAGGAGGAACATAGATAACCTGGAACTGATCCTCTCCACAACTTGCATTCCCCTACCTTTGCAGAGTGGTCCATAAGCAGAAGTGGTGCTTCAGCTCTGGAAATGGGAAAGTATCCTATCACTTGCCAGGGCTGAAGAGACAAAAATCTGCAGACCTACTCTTACGGTGGACTGCCCAGTGTAAGACTGTGCCAAACCCACCACCCCACGCCAGTGCTCCCCAGAGAGGGGTTGTGCTCAGTGTCTGAAGTCTCAGAAAGGCTACTTTGTCCTCGAGAAATGTTTCCTGTTGTGTCTGTTCCCAGTTTTGTGCTAAGTAGGTGGAAATACTGGCAGCAGTTCTGGGAAGGGGAGAGTTTGGGGATGGATGTACCTATTCATCAATGTCACCCTCCATGCCATGACTACATGCTCCATTTAAGACCCTCTTTGGCACTTAGGGTCAAGTGGGACACGATACTCCTATGAAGACAGATTTTCCCTCCTAAAAAGGCAAACCCAGTAGTATGTGAAGGACTAAACATCTCAATGCAAGTCATTCTGGGAATCTCACATTGCCATTTTTTTCTCCAGAGGTTGCCCTAGCAGCAAATCCACCCAAATAGGCCTAAGGGCTACCTCTCTTGAAATGCTATTTTGGGGAGATGTTGGGGTAACACATGGGAGAGACAGGTTTTTCCTATAGTTCCAGAAGTTTTCAGCCCATTGCAAGACAATGTTTCCACTTTCTCAGAAGACAGGAGACCCACATACCCAGCAGGAGGTTTTGTTTCTCACCATATTCATCTTCTCCTGCTCTGAGGAAGAAATTTTCCATGCCACAGATGGGCATGGACTGGTGCCTGAGCCTGCTCAGACACTGCTAGTCTCTGCGGTTACATGATTTTGCAATCTGCTTCCTGGGAAGAGGAAGGAGACAGCACTCCTGTGACTGCTGAAGCCTAGGGATGGACTTGTGCTTATGAGCAGTCATCCTTGTGGTCTTGGCAACCAGAGCTCAGAGTGCCGGAGTGGCACTGGCGCTGCTTTCCCAACCTGCTCGGATTGGCTGCAGGGCTCAGAGACCTCCCCATATAGCTGAGAACGGAGAGTCCCACTCCAGATGTGCCAGAGCAGCAGGATACCCCACCCAAAGTCAGAGAGATGAGAGAATGACCCATGAAGAAGTGCCTGGGTAACATCAGGAACTGATGAAGATGATGACTGTGGGCAGACTGGAGGTGCTGAACCTGCCTATGGCACCTGCTTGGGTGTTGCATGTCAAGAGTAGCAAGCTGCCCACTGCTCCTCAACACGGGCACTGGAAAGGCCACGTCCAGAGAATATCACCCCAACACATGCTGCAATAAAACTGGCACCCTTCTAACCTCATGCAGCATGAGTTTTACATTGCTGGTTTAGACTGAGACACAAGATAAAATTCAGATCATCTTCTGAAGTGTTGCTGCATGCCACTAGATAAGCAGATCCCAACTTCTACTGGTCCTGGGCGCAACAGGATTGACACCCTGAAAGGCAAGCTTGTCCTTCTCCAGTCTGGACACCTAGCAAAGAATTTGCTTCCTACACAGGGTTATCAAACATTGTAATGGTCTGCCCAGGGCAGTGGTGAAGCCACCATCCCTTGAGGTGTTTTAGCAGCATGTGGACCTGGAGCCTAGGGACATTGTTTAGTGTTGACCCTTCAGTGCTGGGTCAAGGGTTGAACTGGATGATATTTAAAGTTCTTCCAACTGGATGTTTTCTGTAATTCTGTGATTCCACATTACCTGATGATGTAGTCATGTTTATTCAGGTCCAGGCTTAGTGCAGGAAATTCAGGGCCCTTGGTGGCTGCAAGGAGTGAAGCAGTTTCCTTCACATAAGCCCCAGGGTAACACCCTTTATGCAGGCACTTTATTCCTGAGATTTGTTTCAATAAGACCTAAGACTTCCTGTGCCCTTCTGCAAGGTGAGGTTCTCAGCAGGTGGAATCCCTCCAGCTCACCCTCTTATCTTCCACAAGAGCCTTATTTCCACCCTTTGCCATGAATCTGGTTATCTTTTTCAAAGATGGGCAATATGGCTCCACGCAAAACTGGAAGAAGCTTGACCAGAACCTCACCAAACATACCTTACACGTGCCCCAGAGCTGCAGCTTTACTCACAGATTCCCAACTCCCTTCTTTCCTTGGCTGTCTGAGGAACACCTACCACTCAGGTCTACTGTGGAGCCCTAAAAATGAGCCCAGGAGAGGCAGAATAGGCCTTCAGCAGCAGCAGTAAACATGTCTCCCCCTGAGAATACGCAACTTCAAGGATAAAAATAAATCCTTCTGGAAATGGAAAAGGGCAAAGCAAATGAAGAAAAAAAGTGTGAGTCAAGCTGGTTTGCACGGGAAGAGGGAAGGTGGCGGGAAGAGCGACGACAAAGGCTGAGCTGGGGGATTGATGCTACAGAATGATTAAAAGTGAGCAAAGCATTTGTAAAAATACCAGTTCAAGGGGTGCCAGGCAGACAGGTCTGTTTCTGGAGCATGAGGTCTATGAGATGTAGACCTGCTCTATCTGACATCACCTGGCCAAGTCTGGAGGGTCTGACCACAAAAAGCACGTTCCCAATGGTGTTCTGAGCCCTGTGCAAGGATTTGCCATCACATCACACACCCCACCGATCTCCTCCACCCCAAGCACTTGCCCCAGCTGCCTTTGCAGCTACTTCCAATGCTAATCCTGTGGCCATGAAGAAGGGTTTCCTCCTCCTAAACCAGCTGAACTGTCAACACCCAACCAATGGAGAAAGTGGCTGAGTAATGTCAGGAATTGATGAAGATCATGGCCACGGGCAGACTAGGGGTGCCAAACATGGCCATGTTAACTGCTGGGGTGTCTTATGTCAAGAGTGATTCAAGCCACCCACTGCTTCTGCCTGCTTAGACCTTGGCTTCCCCTGCTGCCTGCAAGAAGTAGTCACGTCTTGCTGTGTAGGCATCTAGAGGCATTCATGACTGAATGTGAAACCAGCCAGTGATTAAAGAGAAGGTAATTCCAAGCAAGTGCTTGCATGTATTAGGCAAGGACAGCATGTACTCCAGACTGCTGAGAGAGGAGAAGAACCACAGCAGTGACCTTTTTTAAGTGATGGAAACCCATGGAGATAGCTGGGAGCTTGGAAAAGAGGTCAGGAAGTGGATAGAAGAGCAGTCCTGGAAATTTTTGCCTGGCAATTCTGACTTCAGTCCCAAAGACAGCAAAGCGAACAACAGGGAGCAGTGGAAACTTCTGACACCCAGAAGACGATGGAATAATGGAAGTTAAGCTGTGGGACTGTCAAGGACAAGATGTGGGATGACTGTGAGGGAACAGATCAACTCATTTGTGAAGAACTGGGCACAGTGTCTAACAAAGCCCTTTATTTTGGTAATCAATTTCTCTTGGCTTGGATCTGGACATCAATACACAAGCTTAACGTGGAAATTTAAAAGTCCTCTCAGATGACCACACGGTGCCTTGAGTCCTCTCACACAGAGTTGAAGTGTTTCTGTCCATGACCCCATCCTGCCATAGAAGCCACGGAAGCCATGGGAGCTGTTGCTCTGCAAACGTGAAACCGCTGCACTCATCTGCCTCCCCCAACCTCCGTGCAGATAGGACTCGGCAAAACACCGCATGCTCCAGGATGGAGGCGGGGAAGTGAGAAAGCCAGCAAGTGAGTCATCCCAGCCTTACAAGCAAGATCTGCCTGAGATCTGCAATGTGCAGGAGGAGGAGAACAGGGCAATGAGCTTGCACGAAGCTGATTCTGGTCCTGCTGGAATTCTGGACTCTGCATAAAGATCACCCTGTGTTTTGTCAGTTATTATCAAGATATTAATGAAGGTCTGCACTAGCCAGTGAACCTGGTAACATTGGATTTGTGGTTGGACTCACATAATCACAGAATGCCATAACAGCATCTTGGCCTGCAAATGGCATCCTGGCCTGCATCAGGAATAGTGTGGTCAGCAGGAGCAGGGAGGTCATTCTCCCCCTGTACTCTGCACTGCTTAGGCCACACCTTGAGTACTGTGTCCAGTTCTGGGCCCCTCAATTTAAGAAGGACATTGAGGTGCTTGAGTGTGTCCAGAGAAGGGCAACGAGGCTGGGGAGAGGCCTCGAGCACAGCCCTATGGAGAGAGGTTGAGGGAGCTGGGATTGGTTAGCCTGGAGAAGAGGAGGCTCAGGGGGGACCTTATTGCAGTCTACAACTACCTGAAAGGTGGTTGTAGCCAGGAGGAGGTTGCTCTCTTCTTTTAGGCAAGCAGCACCAGAACAAGAGGACACAGTCTCAAGCTGTGCCAAGGGAAGTTTAGGCTGGAGGTGAGGAGAAAGTTCTTGCCTGAGAGAGTCATTGGCTACTGGAATGGGCTGCCCAGGGAGGTGGTGGAGTCGCCATCCCTGGAGGTGTTCAAGGCGGGTTTGGACGTGGCACTTGGTGCCATGGTCTAGTCTTGTGGTAATGGGTTGGAGACTTGATGATCTTTGAGGTCTCTTCCAACCCTGGTGATACTGTGATACTGTGAAAGGATCCCAGGGATCAACTGATCCAATCTCTCTGGGTGATAGTGTAATAAATAAACAAATGAGTTGGTCCACCCTGTCAAGCTGAGTGTTAAAGCTGTCCAATATAGAGGAATCCACTGATTATAATCTCTAGCTGTTCTTATGTGAAAAGCTGTATTATGGATTCCAGTTGGAATGTCCCCAGGAGTAACTTGTACCCATTACTCTTAGTGTCTTCCATAGGACTCCTTTTAAAAAGGGAGTCACCATTGTCCTGAATGCCCATCACTCTGGAAGATAATCAACTCAATGATCTTCAAGGCTTTTTCCAGCCTAAATGATTCTATGATTCTATGTCCTCGTCTCTCTCTCTTGTCCTGCAGGTCCATCTCTGCTGTCTTTCCATTGAGGGAGAAGTGCTTTCATCTGAGAGGATGACTCCTAAGAGGTGTAAATGTAGGCCACGATGCATGAGGAACTGCCTTTCCAACTGTGCATGGCAAGGAGGGCCCCTCATTAAGGAACCCAAATGCAATCCATCGAGGTCATCTCTTGCAACATGCCGAAGGACCTGATTATGGTCATTTCCCTCCCTGCTTCCACCGCATGTCTGGGAAAGGGACACAGTAATTAAAGTTTGAATCTCATTAAACCCCAGAAAGTGCTTGGCTTTCTGAGAATCCAATTATCACAAACACTGCGTAATGCCAGGCAGGGCACGGCTGGGGTTTGGTGTTTGGAATTATTTTTGTTAAACATACAAATATGGTGTGAAATCAAATTTTCCGGTGGAGCCTGAAAATCTGAGGAGAGCACAGTTACAAAAGCCATCCAAGGCCTGGAGAAAATGTCTTGGAAGAGGGAGGGAAAGGCTACAAGGACTCCTCTATCACCAGAAAGAGGAAGGGGGAAAGGCTGAGATACCTGGAGCTGTTTAGCTTGGAGAGAAGCCTGAGTGGGTGTCTGATCAATGTTTACAAAGACCTTAAGCATGGGTGTCAAGAAGACAGAAACAGTAATTTTTCACTGATTCCCAGTGATAGGATGAGGGCAAATGGATACAAACTGAAACACAGGAAGGTCCACCTCAACTTGAGGAAAAACTTCATTCCTGTGGGGATGACAGAGCATTGAAATGGGCTGCCAGGAGAGGTTGTGGAGTCTCCTTTTCTTGAGACTTTCAAAACCTGTCTGGACACCTTCTTGTGTGACCTGCCCTAGGCAAACCTGCTTTTGGCAGGGGGATTGGACTTGATCTCCAGAGGTCCTTTCCAGAAACAGAATCATTGAACCGTCTGTTGGAAAAGACCTTTGAGTCTATCGAGTCAAACCATCATCTAACTCTACCAAGTCTGGTGCTAAGCTGTGTCCTTTAGCACCACGTCTCTGTCTTTTAAACACCTCTAGGGATGGTGAGTCAGCCACTTCCCTGGGAAGTGTTTGAGAACTATTTCAGTGAAGATTTTTCTTCTAACGTTTAATCTAAACCTCCCATGATGCAGCTTGGGGCCGTTTCTTCTTCTCCTATGGTGTGCTACTAGGGAGAAGCAACTTACCCCAGCCTGGCTCCAACTTCCTTTCAGAAGCTGTAGAAAGCAAGGTCTCCTCTCAGCTTCCTTTCATCCAGGACTAAATAACCCTGGTTCCCTCAACTGTTCCTGACAAGACCTATTCCCCAGACTCTTCACCAGTTTTGTTGCCCTTCTTTGGACATGCATCAGCACGACAATGTCTTTCTTGTAGTGAAATGCCTGGCTTTGCCATGCTGTGCCAGGACTCAGGATGCTTGGTGTTCCCATGCTGTGCTGTGACTTGGCATGCCTGCCTTCACCATGCTGCTTAGCTTCTGACTTGCCAGGGTGTGGCCGTTTGAGTTAGATTCCTACCTCAGACAAAACAAACAAACAAAAAAAAACCAACAGAGAAACCTTGGAGGTTGAAGCTGTAAGGCGAATATTCTGGGGATAGGCTATATAATGGCAACAACAGATAAGTTAATATAATTTCATTGGAGCATCAAGAGCTTTATGTTGGGAAGCACAGCTTGTACTTTCCCCTTGCTGCTTCGGCTGCTTCGCCTGCGCCTGCTGCTATCTTCCCCTGCTGCTGTTTTGGCTGCTGCTGCTGCTGCTGCTGCTGCTGCTGCTGCTGCTTTCGCCGCCGCTTGACCCCTTCCCCGTCTTCCCGCAGGTTATTATATCTATTTGTAATAATTTTCTTGTTTTCTCTTCCCTATACTGTTATATTTAAACTATAAGAAATGTTTGTTCTTTTTTTCTTGACTTCATAACAAAACCAAAAAGAAAAAAAACTACGTGTTGTGGTGAGTTTGTTCTACCAGGGGAGGGATCCACCCTAACCTGGTACACAGGGGAATGGGGACAAGGCATTTAATTCCTCAGTGCCTCAGTTTTCTCAGAAGCAAGCATATGAAACCAATAACCTGATTTTCCAGGGTGCTGACAACCTCCAGCAGCTCTGTCAAGCTGGGGTAAAAGGTGCTGGTGAAGTTCAAAGCGGTATGATGTTTTTTGGTGACAGGTTGTCTGCCATACATTGTGCTTATGTAACAGTGCTGAGCACTTAGTCTGCACTTCACATCTTTAACTAATTACACACAGTCGAGCCATTTACCAGCATGAACAGAAAAACATCCAATAATGACTTATCTGGAAGCATTGGACTGATTTGCAGACTCCTCCACGAGTGAGAACTGCAGAAGGTGGGAAAAAGGATTTTGAAAGAGAAAGGCCAAACAAACAGACGTTAAAAGAGAGGGGAAAAATAATCAAAACAGTGTCTCCATGGAAGGATTTTCAGAGTCAAAAAGCCCACTGTACCTTCACATGGAAACAACCAGCTGAGCCTGCAGCACCTCCAAAGTATATTTGAAATTCACCTCCTCCTTTCTGCAATTAAACAGCCATTCTTATGCACCTCGACTTTTAAAATAAATAATGACAATTTTGAGCGGTAGCAATTAAAAGCCATGCTGTTTACATCTTAATTAGCTGCTTCAGCATGATGAGCTCAGCTCCTTTCAATCAGAAACGGATCTATTTAGAAACAAGACATCTTTAAACGCTCGGCAGTTTTCTGTAAACAGTAGCCCTGCTCTGCTTTCAGGTTCGTGGGGTGGAGGGAACAGAAAAGCAATCTGCTGGATAGAAAACCCTGCACAGCTTTTCTTCCCGGTGGAGATTCTCTGTGGGAGTGCAGAAAAGGAAGTTTGTTTTGGAAGTGAGGAAAATAAAGCAAGGTTTTGTTCCAGGAGAACACAAAGATAAGTAGCATCTGTGCAGCTGGAAGTGCCATATGTGGCTGAGAAGCCCATATTTACAGCTGTAAAATGCCAGGTACATTTTCTCATCCTGGTAAGAATTCAGAAGGCATCAAAGTGCTACTAAGCTGGTTTCCAAGATGCATTTCCCACCCACCTTTGGCTTGTGCTTGCGAAAACATCAATCATGCTTCAGCTCAGTGCCATCTCCAGGCCTCGATCCAGCGTAGCAAGAGCTGATGAAACCTTTACCACTGATTTCAGTGTTGTTACAGCCTGGAATATACAGGTGGGGTACATTGGGCCCTGGGGCTCTACATCTCAAAACTGTTTCATCTGAATCTCCTCCATCTGCAGGCAGCGGGTCGTAGCCGGCACATCTGCATCTCAGACGCAAACCTCTTGGAGAAGAGGCAGATGTCAAAACACCACTAGGAAGACTTCTGCTGCTATGTAATTCTATCAAATAAACAGAAGCTGTGAACGTGCTGATGAAGCACACAAAGAAGAAGCAGGTTCAGAAAGCCATGGTTAATGTGAGCGTGGTAGGGTTATAGTGCTGCCAAGCAATATTCTCCTTTCTGCTGCTAAATGCAGAGTGGTCATTAGTTCTGACTCACAGATAAACTCGGTGGCTTGCCCAGGGCAATGGGGGAAAAGTCTTCAGAGGTAGGATAAGGTTTTAACAGTAGTCTGTCCAAATATCTCTGCTTTCTGTTTCCCAACAACTTCAGCCCTGGCAGGCTGTTGGGGGAGAAGGTCCAGAGGAGCCTCAAGTCCTGAGCACTCTATCACTGAAAAATGCATTTACCTCATTTCTCTGCTTCAGTTTCTCCCTGTATCCACCACTACAAATAGAGCTCACTGGCATGAGATAAATGTAGGGAAAATGCCCCAAAAGGAGATTGTAGTGAGGTGGGTGGTGGTCTCTTCTCTCAAGTAACAAGCAATAGGATACTCACAGCCTGGCACTGGTGAAGGAGAAGACCTGAAAGCTAAAATACACAAGAGTCACTCTGCAGGGGAATTGGAGGCTGGAGGATGGCAACTTGTAAGCTCACATCGACCCTTCCATTTACCCAATGAGGTGATGACCATGGAGTCTGTATGATTTAGCATTTATTCCTCATGGCAGGGCTTTGATCTGAGCCTAGCTCAGTGTGGGTTCTCAGTTTAACCATAACAGTGATTAAAGTGGGAAAGTTTTTACATTCTTGTGCTTTCCACATAACAGTGTTGGTGTGCTGGGTGTGAGACAGGGCCTCCCACAATGCTTCTGCACTTGAAATTCTACCCCCCTCTCCTCCTTTTCCCCTTCCACAAATGCACATCTGGATGGTGAGTGCAGAAACACTATCACAAAGTACATTCCTCAAAACAAGGCCAGCACAGGGGACATCTGGCCCAAAGCCAGGAGCCTCCTTGCTATTTTTGGGAGCAGCCCTCACCAGCATCTTGTCGGGGCACCAGGCTGCAGGCAGCCAAGGTAACAAAGCTGTCAGCATGGGCAAATTCCTCTGGTGGTGTAGCAGAGCCTTAAGGCAGCAAATCAAAACTGTCACAGCTGATTACAGCTGCATGGTGTGAGGTTGAGTTGCCAGCTCCTTGGAGCCAGAGGATGGCATGAGGCTTTGAAGAGGAACCCGTGGCTGTTCAGCACCATCCATTGCAGCATCAGCACGAGGCAGCTCCAGGTCTAAAGCTGAAGGACCGCTCCAGCCTCCTTAAAACTCATGCTATCTTGCTGCTTCAAGACTGCCCAGAGCTTTTATATGTTTCCAGCCAACTCTCCCTGCACCTCTCCATAGTATCTCCTTCTCCCTCATGTGAAGTGAAAGGACAAGAGGAAACAGCCTCAAGTTGTGCAAGGGGAGGTTTAGGTTGGATACTAGGAAAAATATCTTTACAGAAAGGGTGGTCAGGCATTAGAACAGGCTGCTTAGGGAGGTGGTGGAGCCACCATCTCTGGAGGTGTTAAAAAAATGTGTAGACGTGACACTTTAGGACATGTTTTAGTGGCCATGTTGGTGTTAGGTCAATGGTTGGACTAGATCATAGAATCATAGGATGGTTTAGTTTGGAAGGGATCCCAAAGATCATCTAGTTCCAACCCCCTACCATAGGCAGGGGCACCTCCCACTATAACAGGTCATGCAAGGCCTCATCCAGCCTAGTCTTCAGCACCTCCAGGGAGGGTGTGTTCACAACCTCCCTGGGCAACCTGTGCCAGTGGTATCAGACAGCTTTTCTAAACACAGCAATTCTATGCTTCTCTGCCTCTCTCCAGCTCAGCTGCTCATCACAATGCAGTAGTCCACCATGTGCACTTGTCTGATGAGTTACGCTTTGGAAGGCCTTCTTAAACCTGCATCTTGCAGGCTGGAAATGGATGGGAAACCTTGGACGCGTAGCTTGTGAATGGAGTTTAGCAGGGCCTCAGAGAGGATTGCACAGGGCTAGAAATCAAAACAGGGATTTGTGGGGTTTTAAATTGATGTTTGAAGGGAAGTAATGCCAGTAGTGAGGGAAAAGGTTGGAAAATCCCAACCCAGGGCTGAAGGCCAGAAGATTGTCCAATGTAAAAGCTGGCGAAGGCTTGAGTCTCAAGAGGCTCCTCAAGGATGGGGAGCCATGGACAGATGTGTGCTCCTGGATCCAGCTGTATTCTGGCCGTGCTCCCCCTCCAGCCGCTCCTCCCCACCCACCAGCTGCTCCAGCCCATTTAATGTGAAGCAGCATCCCTTGTTGGAGCGGACGCTGCGCATTTGGGGTCAGGACGATAGTAGTCGTGGACAGAATGGTGCAGACTGTCCCTTCCAGCTGAGAACAGCAACAATTAGCTGGAACATGGTGACATTTCCAGCTGGCACAGCCCTCTGCAGGGTGAACATCTGCCCGTGGCTGCAGAATAGAGGGAGGTAACCAAGGGGGAGCCTTTTGAGACTGTTAATTGCTGGAAGAAGCACAGCAAGATTAGATGAACTTCATTGAAGGGTTAAAAAAAAGGGATTTTTACACCCAAAAATGTAAGAGGGAAGGGAATAAGGTAGAAAATGACACCCCTGGCAAGCCAAAAGGGTCAATACTCTGAATGTTCTTTAAAATGTTGTCCTCTGAGTGCAAGGAGAAAGGAAAGGAGAAGGAAAAAGAGAAAAAATGTGTTCCTGAGGAATTTTCTATTTAAGACATCAGTCTGTGTAGGTTGCAGACATCATCTGTTTTTATTCTGGGGTGCTAATAACAGGATCATTTAATGAACATCTTGATCCCTGGGTGGCTGTATTTTAAATTCTTTGGATAATATGATCCTGAGAGGCAGAAGAAAGGAAACGTGCTGATGATTTAAAACAAAAAAGAAGAGGAAATAACTCTGGTAATCACCAGCCTATAAAAATAATAGAACAAATATTCAAGAAAAAATCATGATGAAATATTTAGAACTTGGTTCTGTCCACACAATAGTGTCAAGGGAAGAAACTTTGCAGAAGCCAGATGTGGAATAAAATTACCATGAGAGAAGAGTCAGACTCAGGGGATGATGGGCCCAGAGAACTGCCAGATTTTCTTCTTTTCCAGCTCTTTTTGGTGCAAAGAGGAATGCTGGTAGAGAATGGTACAGCCAGAGGATGAAGACAGCGCAGCCTTTCTGAACATGTGTTTTTCTTTTGACTAATGTAGCTTGCTTCTTTGTCTTAGGAAATAAAAAAATTGGGGAAAAAAATGCATTGGTCTGAGCTGTGGTTTGTACAAACTGGGAACACATTGAAAGGCAGTAAGTCATCCTCAACAAGGGTGTGCTGCGTTGAGCAAGGCACACTGATCAGGGTAGAACAAGAGTTGGGGCTGAAGATCAAGTCTCGTTAACATCTTTGCTAATAATCTGGCAGGATGATGCCCTCCAATGTAAAATGAGGTAAACAGAGAACAGTAAATTTGAATTGGTTTGGTAAATAATAAAGAGTTTTCTGGTTTGGGTGGTTTTAATTTTGTTTGGTTGGTTGGTTTTGTTTGGTTTTTTGTTTTCTTTTTTTCCAAACACCTAGAAATCTCCAGCCAATATAAAGCCATGTTGAATACACTGAAACATCTCATCTTGCTGAGTGACATCTTCATCACTCACCACTTAGCCCACTCAGTGTCTCTTTTTAACCCTGGAAATATACTTATGGTTGTCTTTCATGGGTCTTTTTGCAGACCCAGACCTCCTCATCCTTTGCTGGTTTGGTATTTAGAGACATGTTTCTGGAGCACAGACAGCAGCCCAGTGCCCTCAGCTGCCTTCTCCAGGTTTAGTAGCTGCCTCCTTTCCTCACTTTGCAATAAAACCCACAGGTTTAGGTGGTGATGAGCATTGTGCCTTCAAACATATGGAATCATAGAACTCTTGAGGTTGGAAGAGACCTCTGAGGTCATTAAGTCCAACCACTCACCTAGAACTCACAATCCCACCACTACTGCTAAGCTACTAACATTAAACCACATCCCTAAGCACCACATCCACGCATCTTTCAAATACCTGCAGGGATTGGGATTCCACCACCTCCCTGGGCAGTCTGTTCCAATGCCTGAAAACCCTTCCATGAACGAATTTTTCCTAATATCCTGCCTGAACCTCCCCTAGCACAACATGAGGCTGTTACCACTTGTCCTGTTACTTGCTGAGAGAATAGACTGATCCCCACCTCACTTCAGCCTCCCAAAGAAGGCTCAAAAGGCAGTTAGAATCATAGAGTCATAGAATGGTAAGCTCGGAAAGGACCTCAAGTTCCAACGCCCTGCCATAGGCAGGGACACCTCCCACTAGTACAGCTCACTCAAGGCCTCCTCCAACCTGGCCTTGAACATCTTCAGGGAGGGAGCAGCCACAACCTCCTTGGGCAACCTGTGCCAGTGTCTAACCACCCTCACTGTAAAGAGCTTCCTCCTAACATCTAGTCTAATCTCCCCTCTGCCAGTTTAAACCCATTGCTCCTTGTCCTGGCATTGCAAGACCTTGTAAATAATCCCTCCCCAGCCTTCCTGTAGGCCCCCTTCAGATACTGGAAGGCTACTATAAGATCTCCTGGAAGCCTTCTCTTCTCCAGGCTGCAGAGCCCCAACTCTCTCAGTCTGTCCTCATAGCAGAGCTGCTGCAGCCTTCTGATCATCTTTGTGGCCCTCCTCTGGACCCGCTCCAACATTTCCATGTCCTTCCTGTGCTGAGGGCTCCAGAACTGCACACAGTACTCCAGGTGGGGTCTGACAAGAACAGAGTAAAGGGGCAGAATCCCCTCCCTTGCCCTGCTGGCCACACTGCTCTTGATGCAGCCCAGCACTCAGTTGCTGTCTGGGCTGCATGTGCACACTGCAGGCTCATGTTGAGCTTTTCATCAACCCAGACTCCCAGGTCCTTTTCCTCAGGGCTGCTCTCCAGCCATTCACCACCCAGCCTGTATTTGTGCTTGGGATTGTGCCTACCCAGGTGCAGGACCTTACACTTGGCCTTATTGAATTTCATGAGGTTGGCCTGGGCCCACCTCTCCAGCCTGTCCAGGTCCCTCTGGATGGCATCCCTGCCCTCTAGCAAGTCGACTGTGCCACACAGCTTGGTGTCATCTGCAAACTTGCTGAGGGTGCACTCCATTCCTCTGTCCATGTCACTGACAAAGATGTTAAACAGCACTGGTCCCAGCACTGACCCCTGAGGGACACCACTTGTCACTGGTCTCCAGGTGGACATTGTGCCCTTGATCACCACTCTCTGGGTTCGACCATCCAGCCAATTCCTTATCCAGCGAGTGGTCCATCCATCAAGTCCATGTTTTTCCAGTTTGGTGACCAGGATGTCATGTGGGACAGAGTCAAATGCCTTACTCAGGTCCAGGTAGATGACATCAGCTGCCCTTCCCTTGTCCACTGTTGCTGTGACTTTATCGTAAAAAGCCACTAAATTTGTCAGGCAAGATCTGCCCTTGGTGCAGCCATTGCTGGTTCCCACCAATCACCTCTGCTTTGTTTTCCATTTGCCTTAGCAGAACTTTCATCAGGATCTGCTCCATGATCTTGCCAGGCACAGAGGTGAGGCTGATTGGTCTGTAGTTCCCAGGCTCATCCTTTTTTCCCTTCTTGAAGATGGGTGTTATGTTTGCCCTCCTCCAGTCAGCAGGAACTTCACCAGTCTACCATCACCTTTCAAATATGATGGACAGTGGCTTGGCAACTTCATCTGCCAGTTCCCTCAGGACCCATGGGTGGATCTCATCAGGCCCCATGGACTTGTGCACATTCAGATTTCTTAGGAGCTCATGAATGTGATCTTCTACTATAGTAGGCAGATCTGCCTTCAGTTGTAGGGGGCAAAGAGTTCTCCCCTCCACCTCTTCTTCTGAAAGCTAAACAACTCCAGTTCCGTCAGCTGTTCCTCCCAGGACTTGTGTTCAAAGCCCTTCATCAGCGTTGTTGCTCTCCTCTGGGCATGCTCCAGCACATCAATGTCCTTCTGGTGATGAGGAAGTCAAAACTGAACAAAATATTCAAGGTGCATCCCATCTCCCCATTGCCTTCAGTACTCTGACCTGCTAACATGGCTCAAACTGCTTGCACCAGAAACCTCCTAGGTCTGTGCTTGCCTACATACTCCTCTAACTGCCTTCTCTTTACACTACTTGGGCAATTCACAGCTCTTGCTCAAGACCTTTCCATCTGTGAGGTCTTAAGCAACAGCCATGAATCACTTAAGTAGCATAAGCTGCACCACTGAAGTGCTGAGCCAAGCTCTCCTGGCCTTCAGGAGAGGGAAAGCAATGGAGGACAGACATCTAGGAGCATTCATGTCTTCTCTACCCAGGATAGAAAGATGCAGGCTGTTGCTGGGGCTGATTTGTTCACCTTGTCTTTTGTCACAGGTAAAGCTCAACAGTGCAAGGAAATAAGGCTGGATGGGAAGAGCACTACTGTTGATGAGGCAGCCAGCAGCCACAATGGGAAAGGGGGACAATGAGGTTGTGGATGCCTCATCCCTGGAAGTGTTCAAGGCCAGGGTGGATGGGGCTTTGAGCAGCTTGGTCTAATGGAAAGTGTCCCTTCCCGTGGCATGGGGGTTGGCACTAGATGACCTTTAAGATCCCTTGCAATTCAAACCATACTGTGCTTCTATGATTCCTATAATATGCTGGGGATGGAGGATGGAGAGAAGTAAGAGGTGGAAAGGTGTGCTGTTTTCACCTGTGGTTTCTATGGCAGGTCCTAGTACCTTGTCCTCCCTCCTGGCAGTGTTTGCCTCTAGCAGGTGCCCTGTTCAGAGCATTACCAGTTATCCTTGGGGCTGTAGCATGTGATGCTGGTGTTTGAGACACCGGCACCACACTGGGAACAGAAAGCCTGAAGAGGAAAGGTGAACACAGTAGTAAAACCAAAGATGTCTGAAGATGTGATGAATGAGGCAGAATGCCTCTGAGATGGATTAGAGAGAAATGTGGAGAGAGCAGAAATACAGGATGTTATGACTGATGAGGGGACCAGGAGCAAAGTTAGCAGGGATGGGACCTGGGTGGGTCATCTGTGGAGGTCATACACTATGAGGGGCAGGAGCAGGCATAGAACAAAGCCTTCTGGAGAGGCAATGTTTATCCATTTGGGTTTGTGGCTGCTTGAAGCTTGCTGAAGAATTTGCTCCCAAACAAATAGAGAGCAAAAAAACCCAAGTGAATGGATCCAAATGTCCCCTTATGGCAGGGTTGGGTTTTTCTCCTTCTTAATGAAATGTGTCGATTTTGCATTTGCGGCGTCTTAGGGATAATGTTAGGAACATGCAATCATTTTCTTTGTAAAAACCCCAAGAGGTTGCAAAAGTCCTGCAGAAGATAATACAAGGTCTTCAGCCCTGAAAGCTGAACCTTCTGCTTTCCTGCCAGAGAAGCAGCAATCCCCAGGGCTGTCTGCAAGGCCTTTCAACTCAAATGTGATCTGCTAGCAGGGCAGGAGACCAAAGAAAACTACTGCCTCTCAGTACGAGAAATAAACATGGGGCGTCCTGCTCAGAGAAAGCAGCTCTGGGACTATCAAGAGCAAGTGAGACCTGCTGTCTGATATCTTCTTATCTCTCCTAGCCTCCGAGGGACCTCCTAGGATGGGGGAAAACAACATCAGGCACAGCTGATCCTGTCCCCTTCGTGTAAGCCGTGCTTTCAGGCCATGCTGGATTTGGCCACGGCCGCCTCGTTGTCTGACTCAGCCATTATATCTGGGTAATTTACAGCCTTTCCTTCCTGCCAGCCTTAGCAAATAACCCTGTCAACTGACTGGCTTTTGGGAACCGACCAGGAGCAGGAGCCTCACAGGCGGGCTGAGATGAGGACCTGCATCCAAGAGGCGAGCAACATTGCCAGGGTTAGGGAGGTCCCCAGTGGGACCCTCATCTGCAGCATCACCATCCCCAGCAAGAGCTTTTTCCATGGCTTTGCCATCCTCTGCAGGACCCAGAGCCAGAACCAGAGTAGCTAAATCAAAGCCCACTCAGGAAAGCAAATGCCAACTGCAGCGGTACTGCCACATATGAAAGGGATCTGACTTCTATTGTCCTTTTCTTTTTGGAAAGAAATGAAACTGTAAGACTGGTGAATTCCAGGTCTCCATCAACAATGTGCTTCAGCTCTTCCATTACCTCCTGGATTTGCTTATTTACCCAGTAAGAAATGTCCAGGTAGGGAAATGCTTTCACCCAGGGCACCCCATGGAGCCAGGTGCTCTGGCAAGCTGAGCAGAGCAGGGAGACTTGGTCTCCACTGGTCCTGGGCAGAGTAAAGTCACCTATACTGGTTCCCTATAGCTAATTTAGGCATCCTGGCTTGCCCCCTGGAGGCAGCCCCATGCACCGTTGATGGAGGTCATAAAAATAACACTGATAGTAAATATGAGGATGAGCTGATGGAGAAGTTTATGCACATCTGAAGGACTGCAAGGAGAAACCTGCCCTTCTGGGATATTGAACCAGCTCTTTAAGGTAGATGAGGCCAGGCTGGACTGTGGATGGGATGAAGGAGAACCTAAATCCAGTGTCTAAGATAAGATGTGTCCCAGTTCTCTTGTGCTCACCAGTCCCAGGAGCACTTTCTCCTGTTAGGCATTGTTTGGGCACTGCAAGGATAACAGGCTTTGTGAGCAGGTAGCTTAGAGAGTTATTTTAGTTCCTCGCAGTTAGGGAGGTCAGGCTGAGCCCTGGGGACTACTGTGGAAACTGTGACCTCTGTGCCAGGAATTACATGCTGCACCCTCCTGGCATGGGTATGGGGAAGTGTCTCTTCCTTCCTGGCTCTCCTCTTCCCCATCACCACCTCTGCAGGCTTTGAGGACTGCTGTGAGTAAGTTCTTCACTCTCTGTGCCATTTCTGGAACTTAGATGCCCATGAAATGCCACTGGGTAGCTGCTGCCATCTCTGTGCCAGTCCTCCAAGAGCTTACCTGCATAGAGGTAAGCAGCCCCTCTTCACAAGAAGAGTTTTTATTGATGCTCCTCTGCATCAGCCAGTAACCCCAAGCCTCATCCTCACATAACCTGTCGCTAAAGTTGCTGTTCCCTGTTTATTAACAGCCCCACAGTTCTCAAACCCCTCCCTCACTGCTACTGGGCTACGAAATTATCTGAGATGAGGAACTGATCCAGCACAAAATAGCCTTGCAAAGCAAAAACATCCCCAGGTCATGCTGAGACAATGCAGCTTCTGAAAAGATGCTCCTGGAGACACTAAGTGTGGGGCTGGTTTGGTGACTGGGCACTTCCCTGCCTCCACACATTGCTCCAAAAAGACTTCAGTGCACAGTGAATCAGAGAAGCACTGAGGATCAGGTTTAAACCACATGAGAACTGGTCTCCAGGCTGTGAAGTACCTGTGTACACATGGACTCCTGGGAGCTGGGCTGCAAAAGGTGTAAAGTATCCTCTGTCTCATGGCCAAGCATTAATTTACCTTCTCGCAGAAGGCTGGCTGCAGATAGTATATAATTAGTTTCGTGTCCAGTGTGCACTTATCTTGTCTATGTGTTCGGCGCATTTGGTGGCAAGTCCATAAATCAAAAGCTCTCAAGAAGTCTTCTACCCCAAAGCATCTTTGTGGGCAAGCAATCTCCAGGCAGCCCCCCAGCAGTGATTAATAACACCCACCTCTCTGTTTGGGCTGATTTAGGGCAGCCTGAATTACTGTTCTCTCTGGATCTCTGAGAAATTTGTAGGTTGGCATAAGTTCTTATGCCCAGAAAGAAGGGCAGAAGAAGGCAGCAAAACCAAACCCTGTAAACCACCGGACTCAGAAATAAATGAATAAAGAAAAAAAGGTGTTGCTGGGAGTCTGGCAAAGACCTGGCAAGACAAAAATTGTCAAGACAATCAGCAAATTGCCACGCCGGACAAAGATGCGGAGGCAGCCTCTAATCACCATCCTGATGCAGGGCCGTCTTAGTCATCCTTTATTGATTCCCTTTTCTGGGGATATGAATCATCAGCTTCTCGTGGGGAAGAGCTCTCCAGCTCCCCAGCTTGGAGAGACACAAATCACTGCTGTGCACGTAAGCAGGCACAGGAGAGCTGAGATGCTGAAGGAGATGCTCTCGGTCACGTGCCCGGCAGTTTGGAAAGGTGTCTGCTAGTGCTGCTAAACGCCGAAAGCACAAAAGCAGTAATCGGTGGCAGAACGAGTCGGCCAAAAGGCAGCAGGGATATGAAAGAGCCTGCTGGTCTTCTCCAGGAGATAAAATCATCACTCATTCACCTTCAAGGGAGAAGTGGGGAAGAGGTTTCTCCCTCTGACCAAGCACCCTCTGCTTTTATTTGAGCACCAAGAGGCTGCTCAAGTCTTCACCCACACTGAAGCAGCCAGGAGTCAGTGATTTGAGGTCACCTACATCACTCCGATCTGCTTTAAAACCCTTTAAATCATCCATGCCCTCTCCTGATCTTCCCCTGAGATTGTCCGTTGAGCCGCAGAGCCGAAATTTCCTCTCCTCACCACATCCTCACCCTGCTCTCAGGGGAGGGCTGTGCAGGGAGCCAGGGAGAATAAACAGAGAAGGCAACTAAGGAAGGATTTGGACCTTCCGGAGAGGTCTGCAGGAGACTGGTACTTGAGGAAGCTCTTGTCGGGCTCTGCTGGCAGCCAGCTGCGAGCACAACCGGCTTCGAGAGCAGCTGTGTAGGGCCCTTGTCGCCTTGCAAACACGAACTGCAGCAGTAACAGAGGCAGTGGGTGGAAAATCGGGAATCGAGCACCAGCCAAAAAGCAGGGGGGGGG
>VWZE01005358.1:87465-138901 GCA_013396675.1 Eubucco bourcierii
AGAGGTGAGGTGAAATATCCTGTTTTTTCCATTAAAGCAAAATCAAAGCAAATCATTAAAGCAAAAGCAAAGAATTTTTTACAAAATAAACCAATGCAGCAAAGTCCTCAGTAGTTCATGGTGCTGGAAGAGTATCATCTCAGCTGCCAAAGCCAGAAGCCCTCAGGGACACCACGAACAAAAAACACCTTGTGTAAGCTTTGAATAAAACGCTGCTTGTTAAGATGTGAAATACAAATAGGTTTGTGTCTGTACCATCAGAACATGAAACAAGAAGACAAATGAGAATAAACAGGTTGAGTTTAAGAATGATTTACACCCAAGGGACCAAGCCACTGAGCTGAGAGCTTGACTTTGTGAAATCAGAGCCATATTCTCATAGAATCATAGAACAGTCTGGGTTGGAAAGGACCTTTAAATGTCATCTAGTCCAACCCTCCTGCAGTCAGTAGGGACATTTTCTACTATATCAGGTTGATCAGAGCCCTGTCGAACCTCATTTGAAATGTCTCCAGGGATGAGGCTTCTATCACCTCTCTGAGAAGCCTGGGCCAGTGTTTCACCACTCTTATTGTTAAAAAAAAATTCTTCTAGTCTAAATCTCCCTTCTTTTAGTTTAAAACTGTCACCCCTGTCCTACCACAACAGGTCCTGTGTAAAAACTCTCCCCGTCTTTCTTATAGGGCCCTTTAAGTATTGAAAGGCTGCACTAAGGTCTCCCTGGAGCCTTCTCTTCTCCAGGCTGAACAACCCTAACTCTCTCAGCCTGCCACCACAGCACAAAGATTCCATCCTTCTGACCATTTTCATGGCCTCCTCTGGACCTCTGGACCTCCTCTGCTCCAACAGGTCCATGTCATTCTTCTGCTAAGAACTCCAGAGCTGGACCCAGCACTGCAGGTGGCCTCTCAGCAGAGTGGAACAGGGGGACAGAATCCTGTTGCCCACACTGCTGGGGCTGCAGCTCAGGACATGGTTTGCTCTGGGCTGTGAATGCACATTGTCTACTCAAGTCCAGCTTTTCATCTACCACTACTCCCAACATGGGCTTCCCATGAGCTTTGAAGCAGTGAGTGGTTCAACACACATTTACCCCTTGCATATGTTTATCACATGTTTTTCCACCTTAAAACATAACCCAGAGGAGACTCACCTTGCCCAGCAATGTGTGAAAGTCCTACATGCATGCCCTGGTCAAGCTTTTTGCATGTGGAAGGAGGGACCTCATGCAGGGAATCCCTTCTACATCAGCTCAGGCACCTGGGAGCATTTAATTTATCCAGGCAATGCTCCCAGGCCAAACAGAGGTATTAGCACAGTCATCCCTTTAATGTGACGTTATCTTATTGCTGCTGTTAACTCCTCTGTTAGTAGCTTGGAAACAAGCTGTAAGATGGATTGCCAAAGGGATAAGTCATAGAATCATAGGATTGTTTTGGTTGGAAAAGACCTTTAAGATCATAAAATCCAGCCATTATCTAACTCTACCAAGACTGGTGCTAAACCATGTCCCTCAGCACCACATCTCTGCATCTTTTAAAGACTTCTGGCGGTGGAGGTTCAGCCACCTCCCCAGGGAGCATATTCCAGTGTCCAAGAACCCTTCAGTGAAAAAGTTTATTCTAATGCCCAATAAACCTCCTTCTAATAAACCTCCTCTGGTGCAACTTGATGCCATTTCTACTCCGTCTATTACAGGAAGAGATCAACACCCGTCTGGCTCCAACCTTCTTTAAGGGACTTACAGAGTGAGAAGGTCTCCCATGAGTCTCCTTTTCTCCAGGCACAACAACCCCAGTTCCCTCAGATGTTCCTCATAAGACCTATTCTCCCAATGCTTCACCATCTTCATTGCCCTTCTTTGGACCCACTGAGGATCTCAATGTCTTTCCTGTAGTGAGAGGCCCAAAACTGAAGCCAGTGCTCCAGGTCTGGCCCCAGCAGTGCTGAGTACAAGGGGATAATCACTTCCCTACTCCTGCTGGCTGCACTATACAGGCCAGGATGCTGTTGGCTTTCTTGGCCACCTGAGCACACTGCTGGCTCATGTTCAGACAGCTGTCGAAATGGGAATAAAAGAGTGGAAAGATGAGAGTGAGTGTTTAGGTTAAATGTTGAATTTTCTCCTGGTGGAAGCTGCTCACAGCATGTACACTTTGACAAGGCTGAAGACCAGAAAATGCACTGAACAACCCTCCACTGACAGGGACAAGGGCTGGATGACCTGTTTTAGCTTTCCTATCTCTATGTTAGGAGGAAAGATTTTGCTTTAATTGGCTTTAAACTGTCTATTTAAGTCACTTCTGTGGCTCCCAGTTCTCTAGGACCTGAACAGCATCCAAGCTTTTAATGTACTTATCCTCCTGCTGCTCTGCAGAGGTAGGAAAAAACCAAGACCTGTTTTGCACATGGGAAACTGAGGCGAAGATCAAGGGCCAGAACTTGCAAGGTGGAAATGGGCACAGAGCTTTGATACAGCTGTTGCTCTGCTCAACAACCAGGAGCAATTAAAAGAAACCAGTTTGTTCTTCTCTCAGGAGAAATCAAACCTCTCTCCTAGATGAATGATCAAGTCACAAGGTTAAAATTGAGCTTTTGTGACAGTAGGAACTGAAATCAGCGTGGGACCACTTCACCATTGGTAGGACACAGTGTCTCCAAAAAAACAGCCAAATGAATTGCACACCATTTGGAGTAGGAGTAAGCGGGCAGAGGGTGGTGCTGTCTGTGACCATCCTAATGAAGGTGCTGGACCACTGTGTATCAAAGAGGAGAGGCACATGAAGAAGGGCATTACACCCCCAACCATCCTTGAAATAGACAAGCAGGTACTCTGGTGTATTATAAAGACAGATCATGAAGGCACCTAACTCTGCAGGAGAGTTGGAACTGTGAACCTGGTTTGGGCTAAGCCTGAAGACATACCTGCTTAGGCATTTCTGAAATACTTTGCTCTTCTTCCTTATCATAGGAGGCACATTTGTGAGAACATACTGTGGGCCCAAGAGCTGTGATGAAGCTGGACTTTGCAGAACTGCTTCCTAGAGGGCACCCAGGCCACCTGTAGCAGAGGAGGAAAATGTATCTCCATGTTCTCAAAGTGTGAGCACATATGCCAAACACCAGACTAGCAACCTTCCTCTGACCACAACTTAGCTCCAAAGCATCCTTCTTCTGGAGTTGCATACATGTTGCTTAAATGATCTCCACCTCAGGTTCTTTATTTCTCAACTAAGGGTGTCATGTACACCCCCATCACCAAGATCTGGCTGCGGTGTTCAGACAAATGGCCTTGTCTCAGACCTTTGAGTAGGGAAGGCAACATTTCAGTGACTTCCCTTTTTATGGGATCCGGCACGTGGAAGGTTTAGCACAGTTTTGCGGCTAGGCTGGATCTAGCCTGGGCAGATGTCAGTGGTGAATTTTAAGGTGTCATATTCTGTGTGGGCTCATCCAAACATGCCACATGTGCAAGAGTGTAGAATATTGCTCCAAGTCCTGCATAATGCTGCCTTCTTCCAAATGCTGAAATCTGCTTGACCTCACACAATTAACCAATCACATTTCGGCACCAGAGAAAACTACAGTTGGCAGCTTATATGAAATACCTTGAGCACCTGTGAGGCACTTAAGTAGTGTTTCTCTCTGGGAGCACTGGATCCAGGTCTACAGCTGTATTTCATGTCAAGTGGCGACTTGTACTATCCCCATACCCTCCTCAGCAAGCCCATGAAGGATGTTGTCCTCCAGCATATCCAGCAAACGCCTACCTGGAGAGCTCGACTCCAAGCTGAGATAAATGCATTCTTCATCTCTCTCAACAAAACAGCTATTCACTTGGATGTTCTGCATGACTTGTCCTGCTGCCAGATTTTGAGCTTTGGTCTTCATCCAGGAGAAACAGAGACCAAGTTTGGCGGCTTTTGCTTC
This sequence comes from Eubucco bourcierii, assembly GCA_013396675.1. Classification (NCBI taxonomy): domain Eukaryota; kingdom Metazoa; phylum Chordata; class Aves; order Piciformes; family Ramphastidae; genus Eubucco; species Eubucco bourcierii. The sequence continues at coordinate 91,396 of VWZE01005358.1, forward strand.
AGAGCATCCAAGCGCAGATTCCAGGTGTTGTGCTGACTAACCAACGTGAGCCCCATCATCCGCAGAGCCAAGGTCAGTGAAGGTCGCTCCGCCACCGCCAGCGACTCCTGAGTGGTGCGTCAGCTCTTCTCGAGCCAATGGCACAGCGCAGCAGCACAGGGGATGCCAGGTCTCCAGGCGCCTGCCGGATTGCACAGCCACTGCCCCTTGCCCCTGGTGGCCTCTTCCCTTGTAGTCGCATGAAGACAACTTCTCTGTGGATCCCAAGGCGATGGAATCACACCAAAAGGGAGGACTTTAGTCCTGCCCTGTCTTTGCAATCAGTCCAGGACAAGGTTCAGTGTCCAAGATGTGCGATGAATTGGCAACAAAACAGGATTGTTCTGGGCAGTCTTTGCAAGTCAGCAGTGGCTGAGTTTTGGCAAAGGCAGCGGGGGTGAAGCCTGGCACAGGAGCAGTTGGTGACACGGTTGGTCGGCATCTGCTGCAGCCTGGCAGCTGACCTTTTCCTTTGTGCAGTGAAGTAGCAATGTCCTTCCTCTATCCCAGAAGGAATATACCAGACCCCAGACAAGGAGCAGCACTGACTTCCCCTAACTTTGGGTGTCAACAGTAGGTGTCTACTGTGCTCACCACCCCTCTGCTCACTTTGGTCATTTGCTAATGAAGACAAGCAGATGTAGGTCTGTCATTTTTTATACCAATCTTAAATGAAGCAAACCAAGTAAGCAAGCCTTCCAGTATCTGAAGGGGACCTACGGGAGGGCTGGGGAGGGACTATTTACAAGGTCTTATAATGACAGGACAAGGAGTAATGGATTTAAATTGGAAGAGGGAGGATTTAAACTGGATGTTAGGAAGAAGTTCTTTACAGTGAGGGTGGTAAGATCTTTCCTGTGAATGGTCCTTGTCCTATCAACATATTCAGGTCTTTCAACATCTCAAAGCCTGGCATCCATTTAAGGGGTACCACATGCCTGTTGAGTTCAAGAGATCATACCAAGTTACCCCTATGACAGTTTTTCTGTGTTGGGGGAAGTACCTGCACTCATGACAATGGCTAGCTCAAAATCAACAGTGTCATGAATCAGAAAAATCCATAAGCAAGTCCTCCCCTGTCTCACCAGAGAGCTCTGTGCAAAGCAAACCTCATGGCCTGATTTCTCTTTTTCCCCAAAGACTTCTTAGAGATCTTGAATATTCTTCATGGCTTTGGTTTTTTGTTTTTTTTTCCCTGGCACTGGAGATCACAGAATTGCAGAATTACTGTGGTTGGAAAACACCTTCAAGATCAAGTTCAACCATTATCTAACTCTACCAGGGCCCATGTTACACCATATCTTTGAGCACTCTACCTAGATGGGTTTTAAATGTGTCCAGGGATAGTGATTGAAACCACTTCCCTGGTCAACCTGTGCAAGACAGTGCTGGTCAACCTCCACTGCGCAGTGGAGGATCACAAAAGAAGATGGTTTTGTTGGCAGATGTTATACTGGAATGTCTCAAGATGGCCAAGACATCTTTTGTGTTGCAGTGATGTTGGCTCTGCATTTCCACACCACATGGGCAAGGAACAGGGTTGTGTTGGACAGAGGAGACCAGCACGACTCCTGTGCGGCACATCCAACATAATGGAAAGTGCATGAAGGAGATGCTTTGAGTTATCAAAATTCAGAGCCATAATAGGATCTAATGGCTTTATTCAGGCAAGCTGTAACACATCAGCTTCCCTTTTCATTTAGTTTTCTTTTTCTTAGCTAATGTCCTGGTGAAATCCTCACCCTTTGAATTAAGCCCCTATACTGGTGGGATCACAAGGGGTATGGAAAGACACAAAGCACTCCTGTCCTTGTAGTAGGTATTTCTAATTTCAGTACTTCTTTATTGTCCTTCATCTCAATCAGGCTGAGCCCATGGTTTATTGGTATTTCAGGAGTTATTTTCATCTCCTGAACTCTTCAGAGACCCTAAAAAACTTGAGTACTGTGATTTTCTGGTATCTTTGATGGGTTGTTTGTTTAAAAGAGCTTTTGGGGAACAACAAGGGAAACATCCCTGAGTCACTTCTGGAAATTGGATCTTTTGAAGTGTTCCACTTTCTGTTTAGTTGTAAACTGAGATAAGGTGCTCTCTGCTTTGCAGCAACTAATGCTATGGAGTGATGGAAACATATGATGTTTAACTTCTAGGCAGAATTTCAGGCTGGGTTAGTAAATCACCCCAAACTTCCCATTAGAAGATGCATCATCCTACTTTTAACCTAGTGAACTATGAAATAAAAAATTGGTCAGAAGATTTCTACACTATTCTGTGTTTATTTCTGTGTAACCTTCAGCTAAAATCTTTTAGCCCTTTCTAAGAATAGAGCTAAGGAAGCATAAGATTCCACTGGCAACCTGGCCTATGTGTCCCTGCCTACAGAGTTGGGGTTAGAACTAGATGATCTTTAAGGTCCCTTCCCACCCAAATCATTCTATGATTCTATGAAAATGTTTCTCTCTTTTAAGAAAATATCTGTGGATTCTAGCTTTGGAGTAGGATTATCCTTTGGATTCCTCTGACTATCTGTCTGAATGCAATCATTACCAAAATGGCCACTGGCCAGCCTTCAGGCATCTCTGAGGAAAGCAGCTGAACCCCCAACAGACTCAAAGCACACCAGGTGCTTTCCCTCCCCTTGAGCAGACAGAGTAGGACTATCCCTGTACCATCAGGGCTGTCAGGTCTATCAGCCAGCTCCGTGGGGTGCAGCAGTGAGCAGCCAAACAACAGTGATTAGCTGCTCATTAGCTGAGCACGGCACATTCTGAGCAGCACCTCAGCGCAGAAAATAGCACAAGAGTGTGTAATAACCTGTGTAATGAAGGGCTACCAGGACTCACCCTACACAGGATGCGTTGTTGCAGGTTGCACAGATATTTTTAAGCCAGGGTCTTCCCCCTATGTAAGCACCATGCTTGTCCTTGATTGACTAGGATCCTCCACCACAAATTTGTCTGCATGTGAGCTTCAGAGTTCATCTGATGAGGTTTTTATATTATTCCTGGGGGGGAAAAAAAAAAAAAAGAAAAAGAAAGCACTAAAATTAGGGAGATAGAGTTGAATCATGGAATCATAGAATTATTTTGGTTGGAAAAGACCTCTGAGGTCATTGAGTCCAACCATCAACCTAACATCGCCATAACCATTGAACAGTGTCCCACAGCATCATGTCTACACAGTTCTTTAATGCCTCCAGGGATGGTGACTCCACCATCTCCCAGAGCAGCCTGTTCCAATGCCTGACCACTCTTTCAATAAAGGTTTTATTCCTAACATCTAACCTAAACCTCCCCGGCACAACTTTAAGCCATTTCCTTTTGATGTGTCAGTTGATACCAGGGAGAAGAGACCACCCTCACTACAACCTCCTTTTTAGGTAGTTGTAGTGAGCAATGAGGTCTCCTCTGAGCCTCCTCTTCTCCAGACTAAACAACCTCTTTTCCCTCAGCCACTAGGATCCTTCACCAGTTTTGTTGCCCTTCTCTGGACACACTCCAGCACTTCAATGTCTTTCTTGGAGTGAAGGACCCAAAACTGAACTCAGTATTTGAGGTGCTGCCTCACCTCCCTATTCCTGCTGGCCACATTATTCCTGATACAGGTCAGGATACTGTTTGCCTTCTTGGTAACCTAGGTACACTGCTAGCTCATGTTCAGATGGATAGAGGGGTCTGCTATTGGTGAGTATCAACAGCAGTGATTTTTCTCTTCCCTGTGCCAAAAAAACCAACCTTGTATCAACCAGCCACACCATACAGAGCATGGTAGGGCAGAGATACTGTGCTGTCAATTCAAGAGCTACACTCCCTACTCCTAGACTGCAACAAGATAGCGCAAATGTCTCACCAGCACATCCTAAGTGCCTTCTTTATCTCATCCAAATATTTGTCATAAGTTCATCCATGGTGACAGGACTAATGTGACCCTGCCCTCACTTCTCAGGGGCCCTGGTGTCACCTGCCAAGCCACTGCTCCAGTTTCAGGGTAGGCATGTGGTGCTTACTCAGAGGGGATGAGGTAAGGTCCCTGTCAGCAGTGACGCCATCGCCTTCCCTGCAAAGCACCCTTCTTATCGCCTTCTCAGTCATGTTTTCCTGGCAGGCAGCCCAGTCAAGGGTTATGGTAATCTCCCAAATGGTATCAGACAGGGCAATCAGCTGAGGCTGGAATATGTCACTGCAGTGTTTAGGGTGATAGCATTTGTCCACATGGACAGATGTCCACAAGACAAGACAAAGATTTCTAACTCCACTCCTTCTCCCCCTCACCTTCACTCATTCCCTGCCTGCTGCACCCACGGCACCGTCCTTGGCCAGCAGGATCTGTCCCTGCTGGTCTTTGGTTTCTGCCTTGAGCAGAGTCCTGCAAGGCACAACGTCACTTTTGAGCTCCCTCTGCTCCTGAGGTCCTGAAGAAATGCTGAGTCCCTCTTTGGATGCTTCTTTGTTTTGTGGTATTTAAAACAAATAAAATATCGGCCAGTAAAGAATCACAGATTCATTTAGGCCCACCACTGAAACAGTGTCACCACCACATCTGCATGACTTTTAAATCCCTCTAGGGATGGAGACTCCACCACTGTCCTGGGCAGCCTGTTCCAGAGCTTGACAAGCCCTTTAGCGAAAAATTTTTTCCTAACATTCAACTTCAACCTCTCCTGGTGCAACTTGGTATTTCCTCTCATTCTGTCACTTGTTATTTGATTGAACCAATTGACCCCTACCTCACTCCAACCTCCCTTCAGGTGGTTATAGAGAGTGATAAGGGTCTCATCTCAGCCTCTTTTCCTCTGGATTAAGCAAATCCAGCTGCCTTGGCTGTTCCTCAGAAGACTTGTGATCTCCACTGCTTGAGATGCAGAAGGCACCAGGGCCTCTCCACAAGAGACCACAACCCACCATGAAGATGTCTGTAGTGGGATAATGTTTTGAGTGAAATCAGCTCCACAAAGCAGCCACACTGCTGGCAGAACAATCCTATCTTCCAATACAACAGCTGGATGGAGTAGAGGACATAATCTGCAACCCACTGGGTTGCCCTTTTATGAGGGTACCTTGGGAACAGTGTGTCTAACAGGTCAAAGGAAGTTCTTCTTCTCTACCGTGTCCTAGTAAGACCACATCTGGAGTATTATGTCTAAGTTCTGAGGTACCCAGGTCAATAGATTCCATCTCAATGGCTTCCCAGATATATTAAGAGTCCAAGAAGGATGATGAGGGAGCTGGAACATTTGTCTTAAGAGGAATGCCTGAGAGACCTGGGGCTGTTTAGCCTGGAGAAGAGCAGAGTGAAAGGAGATGTTTATAAACAGCTGAAGGGTGGGTGTCAAGAAGGGGCCAGCCTCTTTTCAGTGGTGCTCTGTGATAGGATGAGGGGCAGCAGGCACAAACTGGAAAACAGGAAGTTCCACTTCCTGTGAGGGAAGAGAACACTTTTTTATTATAAAGATGATGGAACACTGGCCCAGGCTGTCCAGAGAGTTTGTGGAGTCTCCTTTTCTAAAGACTTTCAAGACCCATGCTTTCCTGTGTGGTCTGCCCCAGGTGATCTTGCTTTGGTAGAGGGGCTGGACTTGATGGTCTCCAGAGGTTCCTTCCCATCCCTGCCAACCTATGACTCTCCTCATGCTCAGGTGGGAAGGTTGGTGAGAGCAGACACCTTGCAGACAAAACCCTTTGCTTCCAGTACCCAGCAAACCAAAAGTGGGTTGTCCCCAAGTTTTGAAAACCAGACTACTCACTTTTCCTGATGGATTTTGACATTGATGACTCATGTAATTTTATCACAAATCTTGTGATATTTCCTCCCTTCTTGAACACAAGGGTGCCCAGAGTCACATGGTTCTGTGACAAGGAGCTTTTATTAGGGGCAAAAATAGACCAGTATGTTTATGGTCCTCACACTACAAAGAAAAGAGAAAAAAATATGCCCCCTAAAGGTTCAGGAAACAGTCACAGTCATTAAGAAAAAAAACAACAAAACAAAACAAAAAACCAAAACCCAACCCAAATCAGTACAATCATTTAATAAAACCCCACGACTTGTAACCTGCTGTGATTTTTCCTGGTGCTGGTTCACATCTCCAGCTCTCCAGAGAGCAGCCGCAGTGACGGCTTCCAAGCTGTTCCCTGAAATGTGGAAATCCCCCTGACACAAACAATGGCACTGTTAGTCTTGCTGGTTTTCTGGAAGCACAAAAACATGTTTGTTTTCAGCCCTGATCCATGGAGGGAGTTTCCTCCCTGATTTGGAGTTTGGGAGTTATTTTTTTTTTCGTTCCTCCGAAAGCCATTTTGCCATTTTCCAAGAACCTAGAGAAACTACAATTACCAAGATTAAGAGCATTATGCAGTTGGCATCCAACACAGAAACAGACCCTGAATTGTGGTCACTTTGGTGAAAAACAGCAGAAATAGCTGAGTGAGAGGACCTTTTTTTCCTGCACACAGTCTGAGAGCATAAAACTAAAGCCCTCCTGTTTGGGAGAACAGTTTGTAGGAGCTTTGGGTCAATCAAAGTATGAAAATGAAAGCTGTCCAAAGTGCTACACCATGGGTGATGGGCAAAGAAGACTTGCTTGCACCAAGAAGTGCTGCTGGGGGATTAGGAGGTTCATGGATGGAGGTTCAAGAGCATTTCTCAATAGGTGGATAGAGTGAGAGTCCTCTTGTATCAGCTAGTATAGTGGCTGGGCCTCCTGGAGTCTAGCTATGTACTCTTGTGGACAAGAAGGCCAGTGGTATCCTGGGGTGCATTAAGAGTGTGGTCAGCAGGTCAGGGTAGGTTCTTCTGGCCCTCTACTCTGCCTTGGTGTGACCACATATGGAGTATTGTGCCCAGTTTTGGGATGCCCAGCTCAAGAGAGATGAGGAAATACCAGAGAGAGTCCATCAAAAGATGATGAAGAGATTGGGACACCTCTCTTGTGAGGAAAGGCTGAGATACCTGGGGCCTGGAGAAGAGCAGACTGAGTGGGCACCTTCTCAGTGATGATCAGTATCTAAAGGACAAGGGTCAAGAAAATAGGACTAGATTCTTTAGTGCCATGTGATAGGGCAAAGGGCAAGAGGTACAAACTGGAACGCAGGAGGTTCCATCTCAACACAAGCTAAAACTTCTTTTCTGTGTGGAACAGGCTGCTCAGAGATATTGTGGAGTCTCCTTCTCTGTAGGCTTTCAAAACCCACCTGAACATTTTGATCCTGGGAACCTGCTCTGGATGACAGTGGTTTAGCAACAGGGTTGGACTAGATGATCTCCAGAGGTACCCTTCCAACCCTCACCATTCTATGATTCTATAATTTAGCAAGGAGATAAGCACACTGTCTCAACACAACATGCCCCAGATATTGCTTCTGGCCATCATGTCCCATGCATCCTCTCCCCACTGTAACACTGTGCATATGACTCAGAGCAAAGTTTCTGCAGGGGTGAGTGAAGAAGATGATGAGGTCACCACATGGATGAATGATTAGGAAGACTAAACTGTCCTCATAAAGAGAATGGGAAAGTCACTCCTGGAATCTGTGCTGGAATTGAGAACAGGGAGTTTGTAACTCATCTGAAGGATGATCTGTCCTGGCATATGGAGTCTGGAAGAAGAGCTGCTCCCAGAGAAAAGGATCTCCAGCTGCAACACTGGTAAATGGTCTTGTGGTTCCCTCAGCTTCCTTGTTGTGCTTGCTCCAGTTGCCCCTGTCTGCAGAAGTATGGACAATACCAAATGACATGCAGACCTAGCAGGGATGGCAGCCTGCCACCAGCGATTAACAAGTTCTGACCCATCTCACTGAGACTATTTGGAGACAGAAGAGCTGTAGCACTTGGAGCTTCCAGTGCTGCCCTTCCTTCCTTTTGTGTTTTACTGGTCAATGTGGCCACCCTCTCCCTTGTACTCCGAGTCTCATTGTCACGTTGAACCCTTTGATCCTTGTCTGAACAGTCAGTGTGCAGAGCACCCCATCCAAGCCATGTAGGCACAGAGCAACGAGCAAGCTGGCTTTGGGAGAGCACTGGGTGCCTCAGCTGAGAGACCTTTGCAGTGTGGAAGATCTGAAGTAAGCTCTGATGCTCCCAGGAGCTGTAGAGGTGCAGAATGCCTTGAAGGCTCCAGGCATACCCCTCCCATGGGAGGAAGAAGCTCCTCTGCTAGTTATACATACAGATCTTCCTAGCAGGGAAAACTGTAACTACTCAAGAAGGAAGTCTTTGAAAGCATACTTTGCTGCAAGTAACTCAGACACCTTCAGTGACCTCAGGATGGATAAGTAAAGGGGATTTTTTTTTTCTGGAGTAAGTTGAAGACTACATGGAATTTGTTATAATCATCAGGGAAGAGCACAGTCATATTCACTCGTGGAATCACCCAGCTTTGATTCCCAAGCTGTCAGACACTTTAGGAGCTCACCACACCCGTTGAAAGACAGCAATTGCTGTTGAGTATGGTGAGTTTTTCTACACCAGATACTCAGTGGAGACCCAGGAGATGCAGAAATTTTTTCAGAATTCATTCTTTTTTCAGGCATCCACAGCCATACAGCTTTACAGCCACATCCTGCCCTAAAAAATGTTCCAGGGCCTCTGATTGCTGGGCTCCAGGCACACCTGCAGCTTGATTGCGGGATTGCAGCCAGTAGAGGAGGACAAGGAGCCCTCATCCCCTTCCTGTGTGTCCAGCACCCAAATACATCCTGATGGGCCCAGGAGAACATCCTTCACATTGATGTCCAACTGCAGATGGATGTCCAGCACCCCTGTGTCAGTGGGCCCAGGAGAGGATCCTGCAGACAGGTCTGCTGTTTTTCCCACAGCGGGTTCCCTGCAACACTCCACCAGCACAGTAACTGCTTCCCCTGCGAGGGAAGCAGGACTTAATTAGAGGAATCTGGAGAAAGGCAGATTTTGTCATGTAAATGATTCCTGTCATAGGACACATTCTAAATTTGGCTTCTGAAGCTGGGGCTGAGCAGAAGGATCTCTGCTGTAGCATGGCAGCTGTCAAAGGTAGGGAGAAGCTTTGAATGCCTACAGGAGTGATGGCTGGTGCCTTTTATTTCACTGTAGGGTACATTTCATCCTCTGAGCACATCAAGTGATTAGATGTGGCTGGACAGGAATGGTCCTATGAGAAAAGTTCTATTATCCCCACTTCTCTTGGCTAAGGTAGCCAAAAACCCAAGTGCTTGTAGGCGATAAAAAGAGTTGTTATCAGGGACATAATTTGATCCTGGGATTTCCAAACTCCCAGGCCTGTGCTCAGGCCGTGAGCCAATATCACAGCCTGTTTCTGTATAATATTTTCTGTCTCTGTTGCTGAGAACACCACAGCATCATCATGGGAGGCAGCACTTTCAGCTCAGCTCCACCTGGTAATGGTGTCTCTTGCTGTGATTACTTTCTGATGTTGCACCACAAGGTATCTTTTCCTTGAAAGTAGCAGCTTCTAAGTAATAATAATAAAAAAAAATATAATCCAGTAGTTCTGATAACAACAAACAAGGACCCTGATGAGGATGGATTTTGTCCGTGGATTCTCTGGTGCCTCATAGGGTGGAGATTCAGGCTCACCTTGCTTGCAGGTGAAGGTCTTTGAAGACTTCATACCTATCTGAATTCCCAGAGGTGGTGTCATCAGTCTTCTATCTTTCTCTTCCTTGTTGCTTCCCTTTGCCTGCTTACTTTCATCAAACTTCCTGAAACTTCCAGTACCCAAAGGGGGTGAAAACTTAGAATGCTTGTGATAGGACAAGGGAGAATGGAGTGAAGCTGAAAGAGGGTAGATTTAGACTGGATATTGGAAAGAAATTCTTTACAGTGAGAGTAGTAAGACATTGGAACAGGTTCCCCAGGGATGTTGTGGATGCCCCTTACCTGAAAGTGTTCAAGATCAGGTTGGATCAGGCCTTGAGCAACCTGGTCTAGTGGAAAGTGTCCCTGTATGAGGGTTGGAACCAGATGATCTTTAAGGTCCCTTCCAACCCAAATCATTCTACGATTCTATGAATCTATGAAAATGTTTCACTTCTGAGTTCTGAATCTCTCCATCAAATTCATCTGAGGGTGCCTAGAAGGTTCAGCATCTTTGAGAGGTGGAGAGACAAGTATGTGAGTATGAACCCAAGGCACAAGCCTTGCTTTTTTGGGAAGCCAAGCTGACAGTGAACAGGGAAAACTGACTTTGGAAAACAGCTGGAACAAATCCTGTCAAAAACATGATGTGGATAATCTTCCAGTGGCTGGGAGAAGTGCTAAGACAATTGGAGCAGAGCGACTGAGTGCATCATTCATAAGCACCAGCTTCTCTAACAAATGTGGCTCCTTATTATGCTCATGAAATAAACATGGAGAAATCACCATCTCTGACAGCACCAGGACTTGTTCTGTTTGGTGTTTCAAATCTGCATGGCCTAAGCACCGATGCTGCTCTGGAGCTGCTTCCTTTTGGATGGGTTTGTTTTGGCTGGGCAGGAAGTATGGTTGCTCCTTGACTGACTGATTATGTAAACAGCTTCAGCCTCAATGTAAATCCCTTGGCTGTGAACATTCTGGTTGTAAATTTGACTTACAGTTTCTATATGCCAGTAAAACTTGACCTAGACTAGTAAAACTCCTAATGAGCTAAAAAAAACCACACCCACCCAAACACAAATCTAGCAAATCCCTTGGAACATGGCAGGAAGCACGGGCAAAATACTGTTGGCAGCATTTGTTGAAGGTCCTTCATCAGCTTTTATTTTTGATGATGATTCTATGGCATATTAAATTGAAAAGACTGTCCTAATAAATAATTTTTCAGGAATGAAACCACCAAGGAAGAGATCCAAAAGTCAGGCTGCTTGCTGTGCCATCACATACAGCAGCGATCTGCCCTCCTCCTGCCCTCTCCATCTGCAATGTGTGAGAAGCAGCAATTAGCCAACCAGGAGGCGTGTTCCCTGCTTGGGCTAAACACCACCCTGAGCCCAAACAGTTCAGGTGCGAGCCCTGTTTCATAGGAAACCTGGCTTGGGTTCAGCTGGGCAGTGGTGAATTGAGCTCTAAGGTCAAGCTGAGTCTGCAAAGCAGAGGAATCCAGCAAGCAGCAGCCTGAAATCGTGTCCCAAGTGTCCTGATCCTGGAGTAGTGGCTGAGCTATGTACTGTGCTCCAGCACACCAGGTCCCAGGCTCTGACCTATCTCCCATTCAAAGTCATGGTCCTGATTTTGGTGACCTGATCCTGAGCTTGGCTTACCTCCAGGATGGAGGAAATGACTCGAGTGACTCTTTGGCAGCAGTGGTAGAGAGGATCTAATAGAGAAATACTTGAAAATAGAGATGACCTGATCATTAGCAAAGGACAGTGAAAGCCCAGCAGAGCTTTTATGATTTGTTGTTGTTGTTGTTGTTGTCGTTTTGTAGGGTCTCTGTCCTGGCTGACCAATCTAATCCAGAAAGAAACGGCACATTGTTCATATTCTTCCTGTACCTGGGGCCGTAAGTAAGGACCAGGGCCTGGCTGTGCAAGGAGCTGAACAAACCCAAAGCAAAAGGGCTGACCTTACCCTAACAGCAGCTTTTACCTTCTGTGTTTTCCACAGGAGACAGCAGATGGACCCAGATTTAAGGATAGATAACGGAATACAAGATTTCAGTGACAAAGCCATCTGTCTAGCCAAAGTCACCCACTTCCGTAGTCTGTGAGGCTTGAAGCCTCCCACTTGTGTTGTAGAGCCAGACTCTAAGCTCAGTAATTTTACTGATGGCTGAGTGTGATGTCTGCTCTACAGAGAGATGAATTGTGCTCTAGGGGTATGTACTTCTTCATTGCAAATGCAGAACAAGATTTAATTTTGATTTTGTCATCTATAGTCAGCACGTTCCAGGCAGATGCTCAATGGTTTAGCTCGTTCTCTCTTAGAGATAGCTTGGTTTGGTGTCTTGGTTCATTTGTATTTAGGTCTTAAGTGATGCACAAGACAAGGTCTTCAGGATACTCCCACAAATTGAGTCAATGGCAAAAGGATTAATTTCAGTAGGACCAGTCCTAGGTACTCTCACCCCCTGCCACCTGATCAGTGTCTTCTCCTTCCTCAAAAGGCCCTGTAGGACCTGAGTTAAAGAAGATCTTTGATATTCCAGTGCAGTGTGCTATTGAACCTGGAAGAGAGGTGAAATTCCTTGCTCTGACACAAGTTTGCTTTTGTGGTTGGACTTAAAGAACTGACTGGTGCCCTGCCCAGCTCAGTGTCTCATTTAAGCTCCTGCACACTTGAAATCACAAATCATAGAGTTGTTTAGGTTGGAAAAGACCTTTCAGATCTAACCATCAACCTAGGTCTACCAAGTCACTGCAGAAGTATATCCCTCAGCACCACATCTGCACGTCTTCTAAATCCCTCCAGGGATGGAGACTCTAACGCTGCCTTGGGCAGCCTGTTCCAGGTCTTGACAACCCTTTCATGAAAGAAATTCTTCTTGATATGCAATTCAAACCTCCCCTGGTGCAACCTGAGGTCATTTCTTCTCATCCTGTCACTAGTTACTTGGGGGAAGAGACCAACCTCCACTTTTCTCCAGCCTCCTTTCAGGTAGTTGTAGAGTGCAAGAAGCTCTTTCCTCAGCCTCCTTTTCTCCAGGCTAAACAAACCCAGTTCTCTCAACTGCCCTTCATAAGACTTGTTCCCTCAACCCCTCATCAGCTTTGTCATGCTTCTTTGGACACAATCCAGCACCTCAATGTCTTTCTTGTAGTGAGGCATTAAAACTGAACACCTATCTGAGTTGTGGTTTCACTGGTGCTGGTGCAGATATCTTGAATGTGCTTGGGGACATGTGCCAAAAGGCAGACAACACATTTTGGGACATTATCAAGCCAGAAGGTCCCATTGCCTGTGGGTTAGGCTGGCTTTGTGGAGATGTTTGCATCCACCCTACAAGCACACTCTGGATCAAAGACACAGCCCCTGATGGAGATCAGGTTTTCTCACTTCCCATCCCTGCCACTCACAAGTAGCTGGCTGACAAAATGAACTTGCAATGGTTCCATCTCCATGAGTCCCTAATTTATGTTTATGTCAATACATGGTCCAACGGCTGATAAGGTGGGGTTTGTCCCACAGGATGGAGGGGGCTTTGCCTTGCCAAGGTTTGGCAGGGCTTTATTTTCAGGTTGTTATTCTGAAATGTCAAAACCACGTTGCACTTTCATAGAATCACAGAATCAACCAGTTTGGAAGAGAACTCCAAGATCAGCCAGTCCAACGTATCAACCTAGCCAATCAACTAGACCTAAGTGCCTCATCCAGGTTTTTCTTGAACACCTCCAAGGGCAGCAACTCCACCACCACCCCGGGCAGTCCATTCCAATGCAAATCACCCCCTCTGTCAAGAACTTCCTCCTAATATCCAGCCTAGACCTCCCCTGGTACAACTTGAGACTGTGTCCCCTTGTTCTGTTGTTGGTTGTCTGGGAGAAGAGACCAACCCCACCTGGCTACAACCTCCTTTCAGGTAGTTGTAGACAGCAATGAGATCACCCCTGAACCTTCTCTTTTCCAGGCTAAACAACCCCAGGTCCCTCAGTCTCTCCTCACAGGGCTGTGCTCCAGGCCCCTCACCAGCTTCACTGCACCTCTCTGGACATGTTCCAGTCCCTCAACATCTCTCTTGAATTAAGGAGCCCAGAACTGGACACAGGACTCGAAGTGTGGCCTGACCAATGCTGAGTACAGGGGCAGAATAACCTCCCTTGTCATACTGGCCACACTGTTCCTGATCCAGGCCAGGATGCCATTGGCTCTGATGGCCACCTGGGCACACTGCTGGTACATCTTCAGCCTGCTGTCTACCGGTACCCTCAGGTGCCTTTCTGCCTGGCTGCTCTCCAGCCACTCTGTCCCCAGCCTGTAGCACTGCTTGGGGTTGTTGTGGCCAAAGTGTAGAACCCTGCACATTTTGATGCTAAACATTGGCAGAAGCAGCCTCACCATTTGTATATGACAGAACAAAGCACATGCTGGGAGCTGGGTCCAATTCTAGCAGAGCCTAAGGGGCTGCAGTCCAGAACAAGTTTGCAGAAGCCAACTACGAGCATGTGCCACCTCTCAGCATTACATTCAGGGAAGGCAGTAGCTCTGCTTCCAATGTGTTTCCTTTGCTGTCCTCCCACCCTCATTCCTACAAACTCTTCATCACAATTTTTACAGCACAGCTGACAACTCCCTCCTATATCTTCTGTCCCTGAGAGCTCTCTGCTCAGAGCACCAGCAAGAACTGCCAGGTATTCAGACCAAAGGCTCATACAGGTACCTCTTAAGAGGTTTCTCCACTATTTACCTTCTTTTTATGTGTGGTCTGCAAAGTATTTGAGTGGGCAAAGGCATATTCGCCCTCTGGGCTCTTGGGCCTTTTATGGCAAGAGCATCAAAAGCTCCAAGCTTTCAAAGCTGTGCTGCAGAGCTTCTTGCGGAGTCATCGCTGTCCTCTGCCACATTGCTGGCAGCTATCTCCTCGTTAAAATACAGGCTCCCATTATCTGTGACTTGGCCAGGAGTGTTACAGGTGCCTCTGCTAGTCCTGCACGTGTTTCTCCTACAAATGTTTTACTTTGCTTTGCTCTGGCTGATTTTTCCAATCCTTCCCACAGTCATTCATTGATTCTTCTAAGCAAATTGCAAAGCAAACAAACAAAGAGAACCAAACCAATCCACAAGTCCCAAGCACAACATGAAACACAAAATAAAAACCCCAAGCTTCATCAACCTGAACAGTTTTAAAGCTGGAGAATATATTAAAAATTTCCATCATGGAAATTTCCTAGCTCAGCATGGAGATTTCCCAGTATATTAGACTCTTCTGTTTTTCACGGCTGCAAGCAAAGAATGGAAATTTCCAATTACTGCATCAAAGGCTGCTGCTCTCCTGACAGTCTGCTTAGCAGGGGTCATCTGCTACTGTAGGACATTAAATAATTTAAGGGAGGGACAGGGAAGAGTTGCTCAGCTGCACCATTTCCTGCAGGAGACACAAGTGTTTCCTCCAGTGCTTGGTGGAAGGGAAGGAACTTGGTGGCCTAAACAGGAGCTCTGAAGTCAGGACTTAGAAGGATGCTTCTTCCCCATCTGGGTAGGTTTGGCCTGCAGAGGTGGAACACGAGGGAGGCTGGGCACCTTCACCGGAGCTGTCCAGCTCTCATCCCATTGCACAACTTCCCATCACCGAGATGCACAAGCTGAAAGCCTCTCCACTGATGTACCTGGCATGGGTGAGGCCACACCTTGAATACTCCATTCAGTGTTGGACCATTCAATCCAAGGACACTGAGCTGCTGGATTGTGTCCAAAGAAGAGCAACAAATTTGGTGAAAGGTCTGGAGATCGGGTCCTGTGAGAAGCGGCTGAGGGAACTGGGATTATTTTACCTGGAGGAGGTTGAGGAGAGACTTTCTTGCTTTCTGCATCTTCACAAAAGGAGGTAGGAGCAAGGTGGAGGTCAGTCTCTTCTCCTAAGCAACAAGTGATGGAACAAGAGGACACAGCTTCAAGTTGCACCAAAGGAGATCTAGGCTGGATATTAGGAGAAATTTCTTCCCCAGAAGGGTTGTCAAGCCCTTGAACAGGCTGTCTAGGGCAGCGGCAGAGTTCCCTGAGGGAATTTAAAAGATGTTTAGATGTGGTCCCGAAGGTCATGGTTTAATGACCTGGCAGTGTTGGGCTAATGGTAGGACTTTGTGATGTTATAAGTTGTTTCCAACTTAAGAATTCCATGATATTTTTTTTTTTAAATTTTTATTTTATTTCTCCCAGACTGGAAGAAGAGGAGAGGAAGGAACATGATAAAGCAGGATGGAATCATCCTGCTTCACTCACTTTGTAGCTGCACCCTACCAGTACCCTCAAACTGCAAAAGATCTTCTGGTCATTTCCAGACAGGTTAAATGTAGAGGGAGTCATAAATTCAGGAGCACCAATCCCTGCTTCCAACTCCTGAGTCTGCCATGGGTTTGCCACATGGGGTGAGCAAGGCAGACCAAGCCTCTGCATGGTGGTTAGCAAAGGTGGGTAATAGCTTCTACCAGGCAATACGTTATGGGGCTTAACCAGTCTGTGATTGCAGACAGTGCTGGAGTTCCTAGCTGAAAGGTATAAAAGTGCAAAATAATACCACTATGCGGTGATTTTCCTTAACAAGTCTTGGTGCTGTGACATGAGAAACGTTCAGGATGATGCTGTTAACAGTAGCCAGCTCATATACTTTGGCAAAAGCAGCAGGGAAGGAGGAAAGAGAGAGAGGGAGGAGAAATGAATGCATATGAGTCCTGGGAGAATTCAGAGTTCGACTTGATGTCTAGTTTCTTAAGGCCGTGGCTTATCTGTACTTGTAAATCTGGCTCCAGGGCAATCGTAGGAGCTCTTTTGTACTAATACTTCTTCTGAACTCTGGTAGTTACAGTGTGCTTTTTTGTGGGTCCCAGCTCATTACAGGAGTAATCATGTGAGCCAGTTTATTTAAAGGGTGAACTAGATCTGAATGTTCTCCAAGCTGGAAACCTCTCTTATGAGCATGAGTCTGCAATAGTAACGGCCCGTACTTTTGCAGCTTCAGGCATCCAAGAAATTCAGAAGCCTTTTGCAAAGTGGAGTTGATATTTCCCTTAGCATGACAGGGTGGTAGAGAAAGAAAAAGTTGCTTGTCTCTAAGTGTTTTAGTGAGTTATTGGTAAAAGATGATAAGAGGCTTGGCCTTGAGCAAGGTTGGCCCGTGTACATTCTATATATATGGACTTGATGATCTTAAAGGTCTTTTACAACTAAATAATTCTATGATACTGTGATTCTACATCATCTGAAGTTTAAAAACAAGTTGGGCCAATTGTAATCAAGCTCAAGGGCACGTATTTGTAACATCTGAGAATGAACATAGGTCACAGTTACAGAAGAGAGTAAGATGCGCTTTTCTGAGAGCCCACTTTCATAATACGTTACAGAAAAGACAGCTGTTGCTAACAGGGACTTCGGTGTGAGTCAGGTATGTGACAAGTTTCAGGTAGTCAGCAGAAAAAAAAAACCAAAACAAAAAACCACCTGAAAGCCTTCTAAAAATTAAAGGACGTCGTTTCTGACACAAATGGTCTTGCAACAAGTATGAGTTGATTGGTTCAAATCTCATTATGACAGGTAAAATTCTATTTATCACTGGACTGGAAGCTGGTGGCTGTTCACAGATTTGTGAACATGACCTGTGACAGCATTTGGTGTGAGCTAAGAGAGAATAGAATCATAGAATCATAGAATCATAGAATGGTAAGGTTGGAAGGGACCTCAAGGATCATCTAGTTCCAACCCCCTGCCATAGGCAGGGACACCTCCCACTAGTAGAGGTTACTCAAGGCCTCATTCAATCTTGCCTTGAACACATCCAGGGAGGGAGCATCCACAACCTCCCTGGGCAACCTGTTCCAGTGCCTCACCACCCTTACTGTAAAGAACTTCCTCCTAACATCTAGTCTAAATCTCCCCTCTGCCAGTTTAAGCCCATTGCCCCTTGTCCTGTCATTGCAGGACCTTGTAAATAATCCTTCCCCAGCCTTCCTGTAGGCCCCCTTCAGATACTGGAAGGCTACTATCAGGTCCCCTCGAAGCCTTCTCTTCTCCAGGCTGAAGAGCCCCAACTCCCTCAGCCTGTCCTCATAGGAGAGCTGCTCCAGCCCTCTGATCATCTTTGTGGCCCTCCTCTGGACCCGCTCCAACACTTCCATGTCCTTCCTGTGCTGAGGGTTCCAGAACTGCACACAGTACTCCAGGTGGGGTCTGACGAGAGCAGAGTAAAGGGGCAGAATCACCTCCCTTGCTCTGCTGGCCACGCTTCTCTTGATGCAGCCTAGGACTCGGTTGGCTGTCTGGGCTGCATGTGCACACTGCAGGCTCATGTTGAGCTTTTCATCAACCCAGACTCCAAGGTCCTTTTCCTCAGGGCTGCTCTCCAGCCATTCACCACCCAGCCTGTATTTGTGCTTGGGATTGTGCCTACCCAGGTGCAGGACCTTACACTTGGCCTTATTGAATTTCATCAGGTTGGCCTGGGCCCAACTCTCCAGCCTGTCCAGGTCCCTCTGGATGGCATCCCTCTGGATGGCAAATAGACTCAAAGAGAGTTGTTGGTAAGCAGAAGTAAGTTGGTAGCATAGTAAGTTTCCCAATGTTGCACAGAGAAACAGGATAAAACATTGAGATGAAACCTCCTGCATGAAAATGGGAAGGTTGTGAAGAAGTTTTTATGGATGTGGTACTCATCCTAGGTGAATATCAAGATGAAAGCAGCAAGAAGAAACAAAAAGAAGGGGAAAGAGGGGATACAGATAGAGTCAGAGGGTGTCACGTAGTGAATAATTAGGGAAACTTTAGCTGTGAAAGGCAATGTGGTCAAGCTGAGAAGGATAAAGAAGATGAGAAATATTTAAGGTATATGAGGAGCAAAAGGAGTCCTTGGAATGGAGAAGTTGCATCGCTGGTAGAAGAGAAAAGGGCTATCAAGCTTTGGTGTCTGATCCAGCTAGCTTTTTTGCCTTTCTAAGGAGCTGATGGAGAGAGACAGCTCTTCTGGAGGGTGATTCAGTCACTCCAGAGATGGGTGGGATGAGTTGCTTTCTGTAAGTGCTTCCCTCCATTGACTAGAGAGGGGGAGGCTAGACACACTGAACACCTGACGTTTCAGCAGCTAAAATTAGGTGAGAACAGAGAATCACAGAATGGTTTGAACTGGAAGGGACCTCAAAGATCATCTGGTTCCAAGCCCCCTGACATGGGCACAAACATCTCCCACCAGATCAGGTTCCTCAGAGCCTCATCCAGCCCCGTCTTAAACACTTCCAGGGAGGAGGCATCCACAAATTCTCTGAGCAACTCATTCTTGTGTCTCACCACCCTCATAGTAGAGAATCTCTTCCTAATGTCTAATGGATTTACCTTTCTCTAATTTAAAACCATTGCCCCTAGTCCTATTACCACAAGGCTTTATAAAAAGTCCTTCTCCAGCTTTCCTGTAGGCATCCTTCAGGTACTGGAAAGCTGCTATAAGGTCTCATCAGATGCCTTCTCTAGTTCTCTAGGCTGAACAGGGCCAACTCCCTCAGTCTGCCCTTGTAGGACAGGTGCTCCAACCCACTGATCATCTTTGTGGTCCTTCTCTGGAACTTATCCAAGAGATCCATGTTCTTCTTGTCTTGGGGGCCTCCAGAGCTGGATGCAGTACTCTAGATCAAGCACAGCTATTGGCAGAACAAAGAAGGATGTTTTTCCTCTACTACAGACAAATATTTTTACATAGGTCAACTATGAAATCTGCATCAAGGGGTCCTTAAGGGCTGCCTCCATAAGCCTCTAGACAGCTCATGTTTATTTTACTGCAAGGCTTGGTATACAAAGGAGATCCTGAAGGAGATCCTGGAGGCCAGGAGAAGGACAATGTGTTCATGCAAAGGCAAGCAGGACATCATTGATAACAAATCATAGAATCGCAGAATCAATGGTAAGGGTGGAAGGGATCTCAAGGATCATCTAGTTCCAACCCCCTGCCAGAGGCAGGGACACCTCCCACTAGTACAGGTCACTCAAGGCCTCATCCAACCTGGCCTTGAACACCTCCAGGGAGAAAGCATCCACAGCCTCCCTGGGCAACCTGTGCCAGTGCCTCACCACCCTTACTGTAAAGAACTTCCTCCTAACATCCAGTCTAAATCTTCCCTCTGCCAGTTTAAACCCTTTGCCCCTTGTCCTGGCATTGCAAGACCTTGTAAATAATCCCTCCCCAGCCTTCCTGTAGGCCCCTGGTCTCCTGGAAGCCTTCTCTTCTCCAGGCTGCAGAGCCCAAACTTTCTCAGCCTCTCCTCATAGCAGAGCTGCTGCAGCCCTCTGATCATCTTTGTGGCCGTCCTCTGGACCCACTCCAACACTTCCATGTCCTTCCTGTGCTGAGGGCTCCAGAACTGCACACAGTACTCCAGGTGGGGTCTGAACGAGAGCAGAGTAAAGGGGCAGAATCCCCTCCCTTGCCCTGCTGGCCACGCTGCTCTTGATGCAGCCTAGGACTCGGTTGCTGTCTGGGCTGCATGTGCACACTGCAGGCTCATGTTGAGCTTTTCATCAACCCAGACTCCAAGGTCCTTTTCCTCAGGGCTGCTCTCCAGCCATTCACCACCCAGCCTGTATTTGTGCTTGGGATTGTGCCTACCCAGGTGCAGGACCTTACACTTGGCCTTATTGAATTTCATGAGGTTGGCCTGGGCCCACCTCTCCAGCCTGTCCAGGTCCCTCTGGATGGATCCCTGCCCTCTAGCAAGTCGACTGTGCCACACAGCTTGGTGCCATCTGCAAACTTGCTGAGGGTGCACTGATTCCTCTGTCCATGTCACTGACAAAGATGTTAAACAGCACTGGTCCCAGCACTGACCCCTGAGGGACACCACTTGGCACTGGTCTCCAGGTGGACATTGTGGCCTTGATCACCACTCTCTGGGTGCCACCATCCAGTCAATTCCTTATCCAGTAGTGCTCCACCCATCAAGTCCATGTTTTTCCAGTTTGGTGCCCAGGATGTCATGTGGGACAGAGTCAAATGCCTTACTCAGGTCCAGGTAGATGACATCAGTTGCCCTTCCCTTGTCCACTGTTGCTGTGACTTCTTCATAAAAAGCCACTAAATTTGTCAGGCAAGATCTGCCCTTGGTACTATGCAAATCAGTGGAAGCACTACATACAATTCAATCCCTATGGAATTAGATGACAAGAATATAATCAACATCAGTCAAGTTGTTTTTGATAGCGTCGTGGTTTAGAAAAAGCTGGCAACTAAACACTGCACAGCTGCTCACTCACTCCTACCCACCTCTGGTGGGATGGGGAGGAAAAAATACGACAAAAGGCTTGTGGGTTGAGACAAGGACAGGGAGGGCACCAGTTATGGTCACAGATAAAGGACAGACCATGATACTTGGGGATATGGTTTAGGGTGAACCTTGTAGAGTAGGGATATCAGCTGGACTTGGTGATCCTGAGGGTCTTTTCCACCTGGAATATTTCTGTGATTGTATGATTCTGTGACTCGATGTGGAGGAAACAAAATCAATTTAATTTAAACAAAGCACCACCAATTTACCAATCAAATTGGAGCAGGGTAACAAGAAATGCAGGCAAATCTTAAAAACACCTTCTCTTCTCCTCCCTTCTTCCCAGACTAAACTTCACTCCGAGTTTCTCTACCTCCTCCTTCCAAGCAGTGCAGGGGGAGGTGAAATGGAGATTGTGGTCAGCTCATCACATGATATTTCTCCAGCTCCTTCCTCACAGGGAGAGAACTCCTCACACTTTTCCTTTGCTGCAGTGTGAAGTCCCTCCCATGGGATACAGTCCTTCGTGAAGTTCTCCGATATGAGTCCTTCCCTTGAGGTGCATCACTTCAAGAACTACTCCACCATGGGTCTCTCCCATGAGGCAAAGTCCTTCAGGAACAGATCATTCCAGGGTGGGCTCCTCTCAGACTCACTGTTTTCTCAGGTGCAGTCCTCTGCTCAAGCAGGAGGTCATTGATAGGCTGCAGGTGGAATTCTGCTTCACCATTAATCCCCATGGGTTTCAGGGGGTCAGCCTGCCATCTCACCATGAGCTGTAGGGGAATGGCTTCTCTGGTGTGTACCTCTCCTAGTTACTGACCTTGATGTTTCTCTGACATTACCCTCTTCTCTGAAAAAAATAGCCCAGCATTTTTTTTCCCTTTTGAATATGTTATTGCAGAGGCACTGATTGACTCAGCCTTGGCCAAAGGAGGGTCTCACCTGAAGCTTCTAGAAGCTTCTTACAGTAGCCACACCAGTAACTTCTCATTCACTACAAAAAAACCCTTCAGACAAAAACCCAACACAGACAAAACCCAGTATTTTCAGAAGAATCTGGCATATCATTTATGGATGAAATTACAGATTTGTTTGATAGTGGCAGTTACAGCTGTACAGATTTTTGTCCTTGTACCCCACACTGCATGTGTACCTGCCACCAATACACTTCCATCAGAAAACTGAATTATCAAAGAAACATTTGTAGAATGGTTTAAAAACTGACTGCCTGGCAGACCTCAAACAGCAGCCTCAGCTGGGGATGAGGGCCGAATGCAGTGTTGAAGGTGAGGTGTCACTGGGATCAGAAGGAGGTCTGAGAGTAAATACAAAATCACTGCTGCTGATGTGCCACTTTCAGATGACACATGGGTAGATGAATAACTCTGACTTGGCCTCCCCATGCAAAGAGTGCACATTCAAACACTCACCAATGGAAAGTTCACCTCCCAGGGAGAAAGATGGCAGGTCATCTCCATCTACCACAGGAGTGTACTCTGAAAAGATTAACTGTGGAAATCATTCAGGAGACAAGGAACTCAATATGACCTCCCAGTGTGAGACTGGTTTAAATGACTAATGCAAACCTTTGTAAGAACCACATCCTCTTCTCAGCACATAGTGGGGAGCTCTGCCCAGCTCATGGTTGTGAAAGGACTTTGCAAAAGGGGTAAAAGAAACAGAAGAGAAACATCTCGTCCAGAGAAGGGCAACAAAGCTGGTGAAGGGTCTAGAAACAAGTCTTATGAGGGGCAGCTGGGGGAACTGGAGTTGTTTAGCCTGGAGAAAAGGAGCTCAGGGGAGATCTTCTCACTCTCTACAACTACCTGAAAGGAGGCTGGAGTGATGTGGGGGTTTGTCTCTTCTCCCAAGTAACAAGTGGTAAGATAAGGGAAAATAAATTCCAGTTGTGGCAGGTAAGGTTTAGGCTGGGTATTAGGAAAACTTTCTTCCTCAAAAGGGTTCCTCAAAAGCCCTGAAATAGGCTGCCTGGGGAAGAGGTGGATTCCCCATCCCTGGAGGGATTTAAAACACATATAGACATGGTGCTGAGGAACATGGTTTAGTGTTGAACCTGGCAGTGTTGGATTTACACTTGGACTCAATAACCTTAAAAGCCATTTCCAAACTAAACAATTCTCGAGTTCTATGATCAGTGTTGCTCAAGGGTTGGAGGCCAAGCTTTGGAGAAAGAAGTGCAGAAACTCTGTTTTTTCAGATTGTCAGAAGCTAGGCAGAATGTGGGATCACAGGGTGTGGGATACTAGGTTTTCATGCCCTCTTTAGACTTCAAAACAGTTGTAGCACAAACCAATGACTCTAAGTGGAAGCCAGACAAACTCAAATCAGAGAAAAGTCTCAAGACTGTACTGGGAAACCTGATCTATAACTGGAACGAGTGGTGAAGTGACTGGTGGCTCCTTGCTTGTGTGATGCTTTCCTGGGCTAGAGTACACCCTTACGTTGGGCATGCCTATGGGCCCTCATGCCTGCTGAACCAGGGAAATGTATCAGCTCATCATGTCTGAAAGGTCCAGCCAGATGACCTCATGAACCATGATTCTGCCTTTGATCTCCCTGAATGCCTCCCTGAGCTGGGGTGCTTGCCAAGCCAGTGTCCCCTTGAAGGGGAGGTCTGCATTAGCAGAACAAGCTGCATGGAGCCAGCAGTGCCTCCTCCAAGCCAACTGTGCACCACTCACTTCTGGGATTTGGTCCAGTACTTTGGGCTTTTGAGTGTTTTCTTGCTCCTGGTCACACGGCTCTGACAAGGACCTGACTCACGATGAGATGTGCCTCGTGTGCACAACTCCCTCCACCTCCCTGACACGTTGCTCATGGGTATTTAGTGACTGCTTGGTGATTTCAGAGTTTGGACATTTTCCTTGCACCAACTCCAGTGACTTAACTGGAATATGTCCCCAAATCCCAGTGGCTGAAGACATTTCAACACTAGCAGCTGTTTTGCACCACGTCACACTGCTGTGTCTGGGATGAAGGATGCTCACCACACGAGTGGTGAACTTCAGAGTTTTCAGCCTGTGCTTGGGGTGTTGCCACCCCAACCAGTGCTGCCAGCCCCTATGTTATTGGCAGACAGATGACTCCTTGTGACTGCTCAACTCAGCAGGGATGAGCCATGTTACCTTCAGTCTGAGCACAGACTGAGGAGAGAGGATGCTCTTCAAAGCGATCTGTCTCAAAAAGCACCTCCCCTCCACGATTCTCCCACCGTGTGATGAGCTGGATAGCTCAGAAGATGGTGACATCACCAAGTCCACCTTACAAAATGAGATTTAGTTTCCACATAACTTGGAAAAGAGACTTGCCAGAAGAAGGCAGGGAAGTGCTGTATATAAACTGTTGAGTGATACTTTTTGTGTGAGTAGGAGCTTATGGAACAGTGGTGGGTGAGTGAGACAGTGTGACGTGTCATGGCCAAATGGAGGGAACACGCTCCATTCTTGCTGTGTCCAATATGGAACAGGTTACCCAGGGATGTTGTTGAAGCCCTGTCCCTGGAGACATTCAAGATCAGACTTGATATGGCCCTGGGCAGCCTGGTCTAGTTGGAGGTGTCCCTGCTCACTGCAGGGGGATTGGACAAGATTGCTTTTGAGGGTCCCTTCCAACTCAATGAAATCTGTGAATCTGGATGCTTGTCCCTCTGTGCATCCTTAGTTTCCCTTTCTATAAAACATCCTTAGTTTCCCTTTCTATAAAACCCAGTGTCAAAACCTGAGCAGTACAACGATCCCCAGGAAGCAGCTCTAAATACAATCCCTGCATCTTACAGGTGAGGTAGGAAAGAATTGTGCTGGCCAAGGACTGCAGAAGGTCTTGTTCTTCTGAATCTTCTTGAATCTTTCTGAATCTTCTTGAATTTTGAATCTTCTTGAATCTTCTTGTTCAGAAGTACTTTGATTATGTGACCACCCAGATGCACTTTCTCCATATGCTCTATGAGGAATATAAGGGGATTTTCTTCCTGCCCCATACAGGCAGGTTGTATATTGTCTCATTGGAGGCACCACCAAGCGTAGTGGAGGGTGGAGGCCTTCTGTGCATCAATCTAAGCCTGTAATTAACCACCCTAAATGATGAAAAGATAGCTGGATAGTTCAGTCTAACCTTTCACACTCAAAACAGAGTGGTTTATGGGCTGTAACATATTTTCCAGCTGGACCCTACTGCTCTCCTGATACCACTTTGGACTTCCAGGGACTAATAGAACATAATACAATACGGTATCATATAAAATGCCTTCAGGCCAGCCAGTTATACTTTTAAAACAAAGTAAGAGATGTGCCACATGAGATAGCAAAAATTACTACAGTAGCACAGGAGAAGCATTGCACAAGGCTTTTGGTTTTTTGTTGGGTTTTTTTCATGTGATGCCCAAACAATGATGCAATCTGATGCCTCTTACAGCTTCACTATATCACTCAGAGACAGCAAGAGAAGTGTGCAGAAAGCATCCAAAAGTCCTGGGCTGAAATCCCAGTAAAGCTAGCCTCAGGATTTCCATCCAGGATGTCTCCCCTGAGAATCTCTGCTGGCTGCACTGGGTTATGTGTCCATCTCCAACTTCTCTTTCTATTTATGTGTCATAAAAACGACACAGGAACACCTGTTCTATGTATAGGGCTGTTGGGCAGTTTAATTCACCCAGATTTGAATGAGAATTATCTTTTAAAAGAGTCAAAATGAGACTCAAGATAATTCCATTATGGTCTTTATTGCCTGAATATCTGCCTATGCCATAAAGGCTAGAAGCAGATGCACACTCCTAGTCTGTGTGGTGCCATTGGCTTTGAAGTTTATTGATGGTGTCTAGGATCCTCTCTCCATCATTAAGCTGTACCTATCACTACAAAAT
Source organism: Eubucco bourcierii (assembly GCA_013396675.1). Lineage (NCBI taxonomy): Eukaryota > Metazoa > Chordata > Aves > Piciformes > Ramphastidae > Eubucco > Eubucco bourcierii. Next base: position 117,181 of record VWZE01005358.1, read on the forward strand.
CTAAAACTTTCTGTGGCAAATTAATAATCATGAATTTGATGGTAGCTGTTCCTGGAGGATCTGTGGTTTCCTCCTTGACTTGGTCACAAGTATGGATCGGCCTAGTGAGATGCCTGGGCTGGAAGGAGTGTCAGACTTGTGTCATTCTCACCCATTAGTTCCTTTGACCACCCATTAGACCTCTGGAGAACTCACAGGTTCTGCTGCTCTACATTTTCTGGTCCAAAAGCAAAGTATAAAATCATAGAATCATACAGTGCTTTAGGTTGGAAGAGACCTTGAAATGTTACCTAGTGCAATCCCCTTGCAGTCAGTAGGGACATCTTCAACTACATCAGGTTGCTCAGAGCCACAAACAACCCAACTTTAAAAGTTTCCAGGGATGGGGCATCTACAACCTGTCTTCTCATTTTTCTTAGAGGACTGTGTCTGGAAAAACATTTACAGATGTTTCCCCACTGAAATTCAAGGAGATTAAAAATCTCAAATCAAAGGATGATGGTTATGTTCTGCACCCCCTCAACCGGGAAAGCCAACATCTGCACAGCATGTCATGGCCACTCTTCTAGAAAAGCAGGGGACATTTGTGTTCAAAGCCTAAAATACCTTTCCTTGACCAAAATAGAACTCTGCAGCATCTCTGTGATATAAAGACAATAGAAGGGAGCTCAAAGTTCAAAGAAGCAGAAACAGGGGAGTGACTTTTGTCATTAGATATGCCATGGGCACTGAGCTGGGTGGTCAAAGCCAAAATGAAGGTGGTATCACACGTGCATCATCCTGCAAATACAAGTCATGGTTAGGAGGGGAAACCAAAGGATGAGTCACAGCCAGCTGCTGGGGAAGGAGACAACACTAGTGTGCTTTGTCTACGTCCCTTTTGGTATTCAAGGAAAAGGATTTCTTTGCTTGTGTTTAGAGCCAGCTCAGCATAATCACCTAGCAAGGTCTTGGAATCAAATCTAGGTGTATGGGATCAAGTATTTGAAGAAGAAAGCTGCAATCCAGACCTAGTGGGAGCTGTCCCAGCCTTACTTCTGGAATCCTGTCTGTCCGCTGGGGTCTCACATCTGATCCTTCAGCACCCCAGGTGAAATGTGGGTGTTATTACTCATCCTCCGCTTATGCTAGAGCAGCGTCCTGGAGATTGTGCTTCAAGCCTGGAGGCTGTTGCAAGGGGTCTGCAAGAAGACAGTGAACAAAAGGCAACCTCAGTGAGCACACTGCAAATACTTCCTGGAGAACGTTTTCCAAGTATCATTAATTGCCACTTGCCAGGCTAGGAAGAGCTCAGGTAAGAAGGCTGCAACTAGCCAATGGCTCTCTGGATGCAGTAATTCAGCTCCCATGTATTATTTTAGGCTGACCTCTCCATCCTTGTGCAGCACAGAGGTAAATGCTGCCAGGAGGTTGTAACTTTGAATATTACTATCTAGTGGGAGCCAAGATTTCGGTAATTCAGTGTTCAGGAGTGTTAGAGGAGCCCTAAATGGCTGAATTGTTACTTGTGCTGAAAGAAGCAGGCATGATGTTTCCAATTATTCTTCGTTTCAGACAACAGCTAGCTGTTTTGGTTTATTGGAGCAGTAGCTGGGTAGAGGAACAATATTAAGTAGACAGTGCTGAAAAAGGCTTAGTGTAAGGCAACAAATTTTTCTGACATAGACCCAACCTTACTTTGGAATATTGCTGGCAAGATAATAATAGGTAGAGCTGAAATCAATTGGCAATAATGTTGCAAATGAGGCAGGGAGCACAAAAACTCCTTTCAGCACAGTAAATAAATCTCGGTTTGTTCAAACAAGTAGCATTTATGACATGATACGGAGCTTCCAAATGTAGAATTTTGGGTAGAGGAAGAGGTTGAGCTTATTAAGCAGAGTAGCTGAAAAATAGATAGGCAACTTCTTATTTTGTCTCTTCCTCCCTTTTATCCCCTACAGATAAAATATGAGAAGCAAAATGCAAGCAAAAGTATCTGAGGCTGAAGAACCTTACAGAGAGATGCATCTGGGGGGAAGCAGTCTCCTGCTCAAAGAAGATTCTCTCTTGGGCATAAAACTATTTTTAGGATACAAACCTATGGTACGATCCTATAGAACTTAGCAGGAAATTATAGCTTTCTGTTGAGCTCTTAGGTGAGATTAAATCAATGCAATAGGATTTCAGAGGGTATTAAAAACTCTGTAAAAAATTAAATTATCCTCTATTTAACTCTACACCATTTAAAAATAACTGTCATAAAACTGAGTTAAATTTCTATTGACTCCCACTGCTTGCTTGCTTTACCCAGTTGTACGAGACTCTTCTCATAAAGGTGTATTACATAACAGTAAAACTGCAGTGGATTTTCATTTGTAAGTGGACTGTCTTTGAGCTGTTTTAGTCTTTATTAAAATCACAACTCAGTAGTACTAAAAAATCAGTAGCACAACAGATATAACTTATAAAACAGTCACAGATGCATATTGAAAGTTGGAGAGGGACTTTTTGCAAGGGCATCTAAGGACAGGAAAGGGGTAATGGGTTTAAGCTGAAAGAAGGTAAATTTAGATTAGATGTAAGGATGAAGTTCTTCACTGTGAGGGCGGCAAGGCACAGGAACACATTGCCCAGAGAAGTTGTGGATGCCTCATCCCTGGAAGTGTTAAACACTGGGTTAGATGGGGCTCTGAAGAGTGGAAATAGTAGAAGGTGTCCTTGCCTATGGCAGAGGAGCTGAAACCAGATTGGGTCCGCTCCAACTCAAACATTTCTGTGATTCCATGATGCTGAAAGAAAGATGTTGTTAAATTCACTCACAATCTTTTGAAATTGTATGCTTTAAACTTTGAAATCATAGAATTATTTCAGTTGGACAAGACCTCTGAGATCAAGTCAAATCAAGCTAAGACCATCACAGCCCCTAAACCATACCTTGAAGTGCCATGTCTATACATTTTTTGAACACGTCCAAGGACAGAGAGCCCACTGCCTTCCTGTTCCAATGTCTGACTGCTCTTTCAGCAAAGAAATTTTTTCTGATATCCAATCTAAACCTCCTCTGGCACAATTTCAGGATATTTCCTCTTGTTCTATCACCCGATACTAGGGAGAAGAGACCAACTCCCACCTCACTACAACCTCCTTTCAGGTAGTTATAGAGAGCAATGAGGTGCACCCTGATCCTCCTCTTGTCCAGATGAAAAAAACCCCTTTTTCCTCAGTTGCTCTACATAAGACTTGTTCTCAGGGTCTGGTAAAATCTGGACACTGAGGAACCAAAATCACAATTCAAAGTACAAACAGCAAAATGTATCACAGTATCACAGTATCACCAGGGTTGGAAGAAACCTCAAAGATCATCAAGTCCAATCCGTCACCACAGACCTCAAGACCAGACCATGGCACCAAGTGCCACGTCCAAACCCGCCTTGAACACCTCCAGGGACGGTGACTCCACCACCTCCCTGGGCAGCCCATTCCAGTACTAGATCAAATAGGAGAATTTTTAATGTATGGGAGAGAGTAAGGAAACCTCCAAGGAAAGTCTTAGAACCCATCAGAGAGTAAAAGAAGCAATTATGATGTTGTAGAGAAGAAAAATTATTTCTTTGTGCCTGTTTTCAAACCAGGGATTGTCACTGAAATGTTTGTTCTATGCTTGCTCATTGTATGTAATAAATCTGGGAATATTGTCAAAGACTTAGGCTAAGCCTCTGCTTAAACATTTTTTTGGAATACCTGTGTCAGCAGAGCCCTTGTGCTTTTTATATTATACCAGAAAAGAAGTCAGCGTAATGCTAAAGACAGCTTCTTCTGCCAGAGGAACCTGCTTTATCCCAAATTAACAAAAACCAAAGTGTCAGCTAAAGTTAACTGTGTGTGATATCTTTGTTAAGGCTGCACAGTCCCTGCCTTTCAGGATGGGTGAGGAAAGACCCTCAGAGTTGTGCACTTTCTTGCCCATCAATGGCTTTTGAGTCTGCTCTGCAAAAGGGTTGGGGGAGATAGTAGAGCTGACGCAGGCTACAAAGTATGGTCCGTGGTAATGCTTGACTGAGAAGCACATAAAGAGTGAGGAGCTAGCCTGGGAGTTAGAGGAGGAGCCTTTGCTGAGAGCATGGGTAGTCCTCAGCACAGGAAAGACATGAACCTGTTTGAGCAGGTCCAGAGGAGGGACACAAAAATTATGAGGACAGAGTCCATATGCTCTGAGGACAGGCTGAGAGAGTTGGGGTTGTTCATCCTGGAGAAGAGAAGGCTCCAGGGAGACATTATTGTGGTCTTTGAGCATTTAAAGGGGCCTGTAAGAAAGACGAGGATGGACTTTATTAGCAGGGCCTATTGTGACAGGACAAGGAGCGATGCTTTTAAACTAAAAGATGGAGATTTAGACTAGATCTAAGGAGGAAATAATCAGTGGTGAGAACAGTAATGACATAGGTTGCTCAGAGAGGTGGTAGCTGTCCCATCCCTGGAAGTGTTCAAAGACAGGTTGTTTGTAGCAACTGATGTAGCTGAAGATGTCCCTGCTCAATGCATGGAGTTTGGACAAGATAGCCTTTATAAGTTCCTTCCATCTCAAAACATTCTGTAATTCTACAAAGTGCCCTAGGCTGTGCCTCAGCCATGTCTGTCGCCTGAAGCTCTGCTTTGGGTCTACCCCAACTACTATGCATTTTCTAGTATCTTAGAGTGCTTGCAACTCCTGCTTATCTAGGGAAGCCATAGGAGAACAGGAAAAGAGATGCTGGAGAAAAAAAAAAAAGAACAAGAGACCATTAGGACTGGTTAATGTGCCTCTATGTGTTTTGGGGGAAATTAGCTAGGAAGCATTAAGCCAGCAGGAAATCTATGCCTTCTCTACCTTAAGTTCTGTGACAAAGAACTGGATGCACCTGGGTAATGCTTCTTGACAGCAACTACTGTGGAAGAACAACCAAGTAGCAGCCATACCGGCTGTGTTTCCTGGCCCCAAGTCCAGCCAGCAGCCCTTGGCCACCAGAATAAACTCTTCTACTCTCCAGTATATCAACCTTATATTCAAATTGACTGTCAGGAGCATTAAGCTTGGGGCTGTGCCCAGTCACAGTCTGGGAGAGCCTTCATTAGCCTCAGTCCAAGCTATACCACAGACCACACTAAAAATTCAAAAGCTTCTCTGATGTCTGACTCTGTGCCCTGACTCTACTCAGTCGCTAGTGAAGGCATAGCTGTTGGTCCAGCCAGTCCAACAGACAATCTCCAGAGATGCCCCAATGTGCATTCCCACACCCATGGGGCCTTTTGCAATAAGCAGGTCTCCACCCAGGAGCAATTCATGACTGTGGGATATGTCTCCTGTCCTGCAAGATTGTGCAAAAACAGGAAAGCCATGCAGTCACCGTGCTAAAAGTAAAGTAATGATTAGCTAATGTGTTTTGCTGCAACACAGTGATGTTTGGTGCTAGTTCAATAGCCAAAAATGACTGGTGATAGTTACACCCTGTGCTGTGCACAGAACAATAAATAAATGAGCCAACAAAAATTGCCTTGCTCAGTTTGTCCCATTTCCTTCCTAAGGTGCAGGCAAAAGTACCAGTCCCAAGTTCTTATGGCCAGGACTAGCCCTGTTTTGAGCTCAGACTTCCACCATCCTCTATTCATCACTGTCTTTGGTGGTTTTCAAGAATCTCAGCTATGAAGCAACTGTCCCAAGTAAGCACAACATAGTTGTGCTGGTGAAGACTTGGCTTGTGTCCTGTTTGGTTGTTGTCTACAGCAGGGGCATGCAGAGGAGACTTTTCCTAGACGCATTGTATGCCACACCTCATGCTAGGGACAGTTTGTGTCCCTCAGCACTGCTGCTGAGTTGCTGGGGAAGGTAGAATGTGGCCTTGAGCTCTTTCCATGCCCCTCCACCAAGGACAGCATGATGGGATCCCATTTCTTTCCATAGACTCGATAAAGGAGAAGAGCAGCAAGGACCTGCTAAACCTTGTCCCCCTCCTGTTTCCATACAAAGAGCACTTCCTAAAGGAGAATCTGGCCCAACATGAATGATGTGGCTTTTGGCTAAACCCTTTTCACCTGTGACTCTCAAAGCATTTGGCAAGGAGCTCTCTTCACTTTCCTGTCATTACAATAATCCAAACAACATGCATCATGACTCAGTTTTCACAAGCACGTGCCTTTGTCCAAAGGACATGGTACCAAACCTCTACCTGCAGCACAAATTAATTTCCCCTTGTTAAGGTTGCTGCCACAAGTTAATTGAAGAGAAAGAAAATGCAGATGACTTCAGATGCTATCCCAAGAAATTGTTGCTGTCATTCATTCAGCTGATCAGGATATGATGGTCGGTATCAGTTACTCAGCAACTGATCTGGCATTGGTCTCCTCTGATTTAAGGTCCTCTAGACTGACCTGAACTTGCATGCAGAAAGAAGTTCTCCTGAGGACAGAGAAAGTCTCCACTTAAAAATGTAATATTTCTTGTGAATCCTGGAATTCCTGTGAATCGGAGGGAGACATTTTCTCCACTGGGGAGCTGACTGCTTGTGAATCAGCCTTCTGAAGAAGAATTACATTTTCTGATCATTTAAGGTTTAGGTAATGCATGGGACAATCTTTTAGCAAGGCTGTGCTGCAAACTTGACGTTTTCAGGTTATGATCCCCAAGTAAATAAAAAGAGAGAGAAGAATGGCTTCAGAAAAGTTCCACTGGGTTCTAAGTCAGAGGCTGTTCCACAACATTTTATCTCTGAAATGTCATGCTGTACTGGCCTCAAAGCAAGAAGAACAGACGGTTCATCTAATACAATTATTTTAGGATCCTTTCATCATAAACAGTGTGCATGCCAAAATGAAAACGTATCATGGGAAAGCATTTCTCATTGAAGCCTGAATCTCCTCCCTAATGTTTATTCTATGTCATGGAGAACACTAGGGGCCAAATACACCCTGAGTTAAAAACACTGGCATCGGTTCTTGCAACACAGGCCTGGCAGGGGTTCAGGATGTGACAGCTGAAGGAGGCTGCAGTCTCCTTTCTACCAGCAAACCAGTGGATGCCTGAAGCTGGCGAGTGACGAAAGGCGATGATGGAGAGATATAGGAAGTGTCCCAGGGAACCCTGCTCCCTTCTGCAGCTGCTGGCCAGCATCCTGCATCAGAGGAGTTGTGTCTCAAGCCCCTGAAAGGTGCAGTGTAAGCGGGTAGCAGTGACATCCTGCTTTTGTGCTGGTATAAATCATAAAAGTATAGAATCATTGAATGCATTGGGTTGGAAGGGACCCTCAAAGGTCATCTTGTTCAACTCCCTTGCAGTGAGCAGGGATATGTTTAACTAGATCAGGTTGCTCAGAGCCCCATCAAATTTGACACTGAATATCTATAGAAGTGGGGCCTCCACCTCATCTCTGGGCAACCTGCTTCAGCATTTCACTATCCTCCTTGTAAAGAACTTTTTCCTTGATGAAGTTTAAAACCAAACAGTCACTCTCCAGCCTTCCTGTAGGTCCCCTTCAGATATTGAAATATAGCTATAAGGTCTCCACAGAGCCTCCTTTTCTCCAGGCTGAACAACCCCAATTCTCCCAGTCTGTCTTCACAGGAGAGATGCTCCAGCCCTCCGATCATCCTTGTGGCCTTCCTTTGGATCTGCTTTCAGAAGTCCATGTCTTTGTTGTATTGGGGACCCCAGATCTGGACACAGTACTCCAGGTGAGATCTCACTAAAGCAGAGTAGGGAGGTATAGAATGGTTTGGATTGTAAGGGACATTAACTATTACCTAGTTCCAAATTCCTGGATGGTAACAATTGATACCTCTTTGAAATGGCTATTTTGAATGTCATCCTAGGTGAAAAATCAACTTCTTCCCCATCTTCAAGAATGCCACTAAGCAATTTTCCAGAAAAAAAGAAGCCTTCAGCTCTGTGAGCTGAGTTAGGGTTGCTGCAAAATTCTCTCTTCTTCTCATCATGTTTCTGTTCAGTGGGTTATTTGTGCAGTTTCATTGCTCCCATGTTTTGGGTTTTCCACCTTGCAAACGTGGTCTCTCTTCTTACAACAACAATACTGCACTTTGTTGCTTTCAAATCCATCTTGTTTCCATGCACTCCTCCTTCCCTGGATCAGGTACAACTGGCTTTCACATCATCTGCAAGTTTATCAGTGATGATTCTTATCATTTCCTCTGGGTCAATCCCAAAGACACTGAACAATCCAGGGTCCAGAATAAATAAATGGAGGACTTCAATATCTCTGGTATAATTGAATTTCAAATTACATTATAAGATCTCTTGCTGAAATAGTTTTTAATCCATTTAGTATAGCAGATTAGGTTTTGTACCATTTTTCTTTAATTGGGGCTTGTGCTCAGGAACTGTTTGATAAGTTGCAGAAATCTAAATAATTTATAACAGCCTTATCTTTATTAACCAAACTTACATTCTCATTAAAAAAACATCCATTTGTTTGACATGACAAGCTTTCCATAAAGCTGTTGGGGCATATCAATCAGCTTGGCATCCTTTAATTCATTACTGATCAGAGCCTCTATCAGTTTTTGTTTGGGTTTGGTTTTTTTTTTTGTTGTTGTAGGGGGTTTTGTGGGGGTTTTTTTGTTTGTTTGTTTGTTTGGGTTTTTTATATATATATAGTTTGGGATCAGTGTTAAACCCATGAATTCATAATTACCTGGGAATTTCCTGTTATATGAAATAGTCTTCTGGGTTCTGCACAGAGTATCCATACAAACTTAGGTCCTACACCTTGGACAGAGTAATTCCAAGCACACGTCCAGGCTGGGCAGGGGACGGATAGAGAACTGTCCCAAGGAAAAGATCAAGAAAAGATCTTGATGAGAAGCTCTACATAAGCAAACAATGTGCACACACAGCTCAGAAGCAAACCATGTCCTAGGCTGCATTCAAAGGAGTGTGGGCAGCAGGTTGATTCTGCCACTCTGGTCCCCTCTCATGAAGCCCCACCTGCAGTTCTGGACCCATCTCTAGAGCCCTCAGCATAAGAAGGACATGGACCTGTTGGAGTGGGTCCAGAGGAGGCCACAAAGATGAACAGAGGGCTGGAGCACTTGTTCTATAAAAATAGGTTGGGAAAGTTGGGGTCACTGAGTCCCACAGAAGAGAAATATCCAGGGAGAGACCTTATAGCAGCATTCAAGTATGAAAAGGGCTTACAGGAGAGCTGTAGTAACAAGAGCATGTAGTAACAGGGTGAGGGGTGATGGCTTCGAAGTGAAAGAAGCTGCATTTAGATTAGACATTAGGAAGAAATTCTTCACGAGGGTGGTGAGACACTGGAACAGGTTGCCCAGACACAGTGTGGAGGTTCCAAACCTGTAAGTGTCCAAAGTCAGGTTAGATGAGGCTTTGAGCAACCTGGTTTAGTAGAAGGTGTCTGCCCAGGGTGGAAGGGTTGGAACTAGATCATCTTTAAGTTCTCTTCCAATCAAAACCACTATTTGATGCAGAGAAATCTGTGGCCATGGAACCAACACACTTGGGTAAGTCTAGTAATCATATTTGCAATCAGTCAGAACAAGCAGAACAGCAATAGAACCACTCTGGAAACATCTGAACAGGTCTGAAGTCTCACAGAATGACCTGGGGAGGGAAAGACCTCGAGAGATCTCCAGAATCCTCACAGCAAGGCTAATGTCACCCTCCAGTCAGATTGCTCAGTCTTGCCTAGCTGTGTTTTGTAAGGATTGAGATCTGTAAAACTCTTCTGGTCTTTTGTTTCAATAGTTGACCACTTGCACTGTAAGTTTTCTGATCTCCCTCATATCTAGTTGTAATGCCCTTTGTGGCAGCTTGCACTGATTGCTTCTTGAATCATAGAATGCATTGGCTCAGAGTGACCTTTAAAGGTCATCTACTTCAACCCCACTGCACTCTGCAGGGACACCTCCAGATGCAGCAATTTGCTCCATCAAGCCTGACCTTGAATGTCTCCGGGGGGGGTGGTCTCTACCACTTCCCCAGGCAACCTGTTCCAGTGTTCCACCACCATCATAATAAAAAGCTTCTTCCAAAGGTCCAATCTAAACCTACCCTTCTCTACTTTCAAACCATTGTCCCTTGTCCCATCGCTACATGCCTTTGTAAATAGTCCCTCCTTTCTTCTTCTATCACTGTGCTCCTCCAAAAAATATTTGGTATTATCTTCTCAATAATCTCCTCTGGGTAGTTAAAACTAGCAGAAAGTCTTAAACCTGAATGTTTTTTGCTCTTCTGGATCCCGCCAAGTATTCCCCATGGGCTCAGCACTGCAGGTTCATGCTGGCTCTCACGTGGCAAAGTGCTCAGGTTCACCAACAGCCCCACTGATGAGCAGCAGACTGCTCAGTGGCGTGCTAGTGAGCCTGGAGAGCCACAGGACAGTGACGAGCAAGAGTCACGTGTCTAGTTAAAAGAAAGAAGAGGTAGGTGGGAGTAGGTGGAATTGCAGGTCTGCTGCTTATGTGACCTTGCAGGTTCATGTTCTTTGTTGTTCAGAGATGTCATCATTTTATGAAGTACAATGACCCAAAATGGTGGGAACCTAATTTAATACCTCTCATAAAGGCCTGGGTTTGTTCTCTGATTTACTAAAAGATAACAACACAACTTTTGATGGGAAAAAACCCTGCCATTTGTGTGCTGGGCACTATAAATCTCAAAGAGTAAAAGGCATGTTTCAATGCACAATGCACTCAGACCTCTTAATTGCCTTTCATAAATGCCTGCTCAATCTCCCACCGAGCTGGAGAGGGGTGCCTTAGCATGCAGGTGACCTCTGTAAGGCTTACTGGGACCATCATATCAATCTACCTCCCTGAAAACAGCTTCAGAGCTTTTATCCTTCAGGCTGGAAGTAAAAGTCAGGGCAAGGACTGGCATATTGAAAGAGGAGGATGAGCTTAAGACATAAATTGATTATTAATTAGATCTGCAATAATAGAGAAAAATAAATAATGGTTTCCTATCTGGCTCTGTAAAGAGGGACTGCACAATTACTGCCTTGTAAGCCCTGCAGAAGGGCTTGAAGCTATGTTTGGAGGAGGCTGGCAATGAAAGTTCAAATAGTGGATCAAAGTTCTTGTGGGAGGAGGAAATTGTAGTTCTCTGAGATGAGACTGACTAACGGGGAAGAGATCACTGAGAATAGGAAGGTGAAGGTCAATTAGGTTGAAGGAGATAATAAAATGATGGAGCATCTTCCTCTGAATAAAGGAAGGCGTGAGGGAAGCAGAAAAAAGAGAACGGACGTTAAGCTGTACAAGGCCTGGAAACAAGACCAGGAAAGTAGTGTCTGTAAAGGAGCAGGATGACTGTGGAGGACTCAGATGAAAAAAGGCTTGGGACAAAATGAGTTTCAATTAGGAAGGAATGCAGAGAGTGATAAAATAATGCTCTGTAAAGGTATCAGAAAGAATAGGAAGCAATGGCAGCCATGCCTATCTGAATTAACCAAAAATGAGAGAATAGAAATAGTAACAGAGAACAGACTGGACCATTAATTTGGGTGTGTGTGTGCGTGTGTGTGTGTGTTGTTGGTGTTTGTTTGTTTGTCTTTTGTTTTTGTTAAGCTTTAGCCATGGGAAGAAGGAGGGAAAAAAAAAAAGACAAACTGATATTTATCATAACCATATCTACCAATGGCATAAGACAATCCAAAATAGCAAAAGAAGCAGTTAAATTAATGCAAAAGAAGTTAGGCCAGTTCAAGTCAGCAGGACTGGATGAAGTTCCCCCCAGAGCACTTCAGGCACTAGCCATAGCAATCTCTGACTCATTAGTAATTATCCAGGAGAGCTCATGGAGAACAAGGGAGATCCCAGAGGAGGAAAGACGGGCAAACAGTGCCCATCTTTAAAGGGAGGGGAGGAAATTATACAACAGTTAGTTTAGCATACAAAGCAAAGATATGATACAATAAACCGATAATCAATTGGTTATAAGCACTTGACTGATAACAGAAATACACAGTCAGACTGGTTGTCACAAATGAGTGACATCAAAACCATCTAATGTCCATCTTTGAACCCAACAACTGTGTTACAGAAGAAGCAAGAGGAACTACATGTCAGATATTTTGAAATAAGCAGGGGTTTATAACCCCCTTTCACATGACATTTTCATAAGCTGACCAAGGACTCTGATCTCTGTGAAGTCATCATAAGACATACTTGACAGGAAAAAAAAAAAAAAAAAGTGTGTTCACACAAGAATTATTAATTCCTTTCCTTCAAGTTTAGAGGGCTTTCCAAATGGGCTCCCACAGGGTTTGCTCCTGGATCTGATTCTAATATTTTCATTAGTTATTTGGATGACAAAATAAAGAATATAAAATTACTCTTGAGTAATTTTGCATGCATTCCAAAATATTGCTGGGAAATTGGAGTACTAGCATAAAATCAACCAGATTTGGTTCAGAAAGGTCATAAGCAACCAAATATGTCAATGCAAAGTTGCAAATCCTTGGTCAAGCAGCCATTTAAAGGAAAAAGGACCATGAACGAGACACTGAAAAGTCCACAGCTGTTGCAGAAAAAGGCAAATCTAATTTTGGGGCATAGAAACAAGAGAGTAATAGGTGAAACATCAGAAGCAATTATTCCACTCCAATGAGGGCTCAGTTGGAATATCAGGTGTGGGTTTGGATGCTGTGCTAGGATGCTGTCAGAAAAAAAAAGATAGGGAGAATCTGTAGAGAGAGGAGAGGAGAGCAATGAGGATTATAAATGGTTCAAAAAATGGTACAAAAAACTTTCCAGAAAGGGGAAAAAAACAACCAACCAACCAATCAATCAAAAAGCACAAGAAGAAGAAAACTGTCTTCTAAGACAGGAGACTTACAAAAAGGATATTGAAAGTTGTTCTGGGTACAACAGAACTAAATTGGCATCATTTTTTGTAGAGATTATTGTTACTGGATATCTGGGAAAGAAGAATAACCCACAAATCAAACATAAAAACTTTCTAATTCAAAGTAAATGTCTCAGAGTTAAAATTAACTTTACTAAATTAATTCTCAGGTCTTCCATGCTGGAAGTTGTTCGGCATCTCTCAGGATGGTCGGGCACTTTCACTCTCCAGTTCTCTTTCCTGGCATGCCTTCTCTAGATGTGGTAGTGCTTCTATCTTCCCCAGGCCTGCCCAGAATGCAAAACATTGATGCAAATCTTGTGTTTGTGCTTTAGCATAGCCTCAAATACACTGTTGGTGTTAATTTACTCCCCAACAGCAGGAGGAAGTCAGTGATCCCAAATGAAGCATTGAAACTTTCACTAACCAATAACAAAATCAATCCTTCGTCCTGTGTATTGCATTGCTTAACAGAGTTACAAGCAGGTAGAAGTTAGAAGGGACCTCTGGAGATTCCACACCCCCTGCTAAAGCAGGGTCACCCGAAGCAGATTGCACAGGAATGTGTCCAAGTGGGTTTGGAATCTCTCCGAAGAAGACTCCACAACTTCTCTGGGAAGCCTATTCCAGTGCTGTGTCACCTTCAAAGGAAAGGTGTTTTTTTCCTCACATTCAGATGGAACTTCCTGTGTTCCAATTTGTTTTCTTTGCCTCTTGTCCTATCACTGAACACCACTGAAAAGAGTTTGGCCCCCTTCTCTTGACTCCTGTCCTTTAGGTATTGATCAGCATTGATAAAACCCCCTCTCAGTCTGCTCCAGCCTAAACAGCCCAGGATCTCTCAGCCTGGGGTCACATTAATTTTCTCTTCTAATGTACCAGTGTAGCTCTAAATAAGTGCAATGAAAAGTCTCCTTTTCTGTAGATCTCCCTCAGATATCATGTGGTTGACAGGAGGATGAATGTGGTGCTGTGGTACTCACTTACAAGGGCCAGAAAAAGTTAGTGAGCGTAGTGGACTGCAAAACTACACATTGCATGGCAAAGGAAATACAGTGTTTCTCATTTTTCCCTAGCAAGGAACTCTGATTTGCAAATAAATGAATAATAGATAAAATTTGCCAGAGCTGTTGCTCAAGAAGGGCAGGTGATGGAGAAGAAGGACGGAGTTTGCAGGCTATCTGGAAGGAATGTACTTTATCTGAACTCTAGAAAGATTATGAGACAATCTCCTGGATGTCTCCAGGTAGAGATAAAGGAAGAGAGAAACCAAACAAAAACCAGAAGCAGTCTCATGGCAGTCTGTTGTATATCAACTAATGAAAAAAAAGAAGATTGAGAAGGTGTTTTTTTTTGTAAAAATAAAGGAGTCATGTAATGAACAAGTGCTGGTGGACTTGAAGGTCAAAGTCAAGGACATTGTGAAATTTAAAGTGAGAAGGAAGAGTAAAACAAGGAGAAGAAAATGGAATTTAAAAATTTTGACTGCTAGTCAGCATAGCCCTTACAGTCTTGGGGAATTTTCTGATACACTGAAAGTGTTCCCTTTTCCCTTCTTAAACAAGCACCATGTTTTGAATAACCAGATGGCATGGACAGGTTTCTGTGGGCATCTTTCTTCTTGTAAAACACTCTTCTGTACAAGTAACATGACCATCAACTGAACTGCAAAGTAGATCTGCTGCACAGTCTCGGGGAGGGAACGATGTCTATGCATATTTTCGGAGAGGGAGCAAGTGTGTGCTGGTCAGCTGTAAATAGTTTTGATAGGCAGCATGGATAGTCACAGACTCATAGAATACCAGGTTGGAAGGGTCCTCAGGGATCATCTGGTCCAATTTTCTTGGCAAAAAGACTGTCTAGACAAGATGGCTCAGCACCCTGCCCAGCTAAATCTTAAACATGTTCAGTGTTAGGGAATCCTCAACTGCCCTGTTTTCATGTGTTTCCTTTTTAAAAAGGGAGTTTCCACTTTCTTTGTAACCATCCTTTAAATACTGGGACATGGTGATAAGGTCTCCCCTGAGCCTTCTTTTCTCTAGGCTGAATAAACCCATTTCTTTCAGCCTTTCCTCATCTGGCAGTTTCCCAGTCCTTGAATCATTTTTGTGGTCCTTCTCTGGATCTTCTCCAGCCTGTCCACATCTCTTTTATAAAACAGGGACCAAAACTGAACTCAGTATTCCAGGTGTGGTCTGACAATCTCTGAGTAGAGTGGGGTAATGTCTTCTTTATCTCTGCTGGTGATACCATTCTGGTGCAGATCAGAATCCTGTTGGCTTGCTTTGCCACTGACTCAATATTACCTATGAATTTGTTGTTGAATTTTAACTTGAATATTTACTAAAGGCATGATACCAAATATGTTCAACTTTAAAATCACTTTCTAGACCTTCTGTGATGCTCATAGCATCCCCATTCTACAAATAAATCACTCCTGTTCTCAAGAGGATAAAACAGAGGCAAAGAGTTCAATCATTTATATTTGTCAAATTTTGACAAGCCTTGAAGATGAGAACCCCTTTATTCCCTGCAGATACAAGGTGTAAAGTCTCTGCGCTGCTCCACTTGGCCAGATGTGGGATGCTAGGGTGGCTGTAGCTAGTGCATTTCACATCTTGCTGAAAAGGTGCATGAGGAAATGATCAGAGAGGGTAGGATGTGGTTAAAGCCTCAGTTTGCAAACTGGAGCTAATGTGAGGAAAGCATATTACGTCTCACATCCATTAAGGCCTCCATCAGCCACCTCCCGCTAAGACAAAGGAGTGGCAGAGAAGGAATTGTGACTTCCTGAGTCCCAGTAGCTCCTGGAGTTGTTCCTGTTAATATTCAATTATGTGCTGCCCTGGACTTAGAGAGCTGAACTACTTCCCACTCTAGCCCTGAGGCTCAGCTGCAACAAACACAGCTGCAGGAGGCTGAGCCACAGAGAGACAACCCCCAAAACAGGGTTATCATACCTCCATCTGCCTGTGCAGAACAGCATGTAGGAGGAACCATGCTGTCCACTCCCTGCCTTCATCATCACCCTCCTCCAGGCTGCATGGCTCTGGGGAAGAGGTTACAGGTAGGAGCTGGTCACTCTGTGAGCTGTGGGCAGGGCTGTCAGACTCTTTGCCCGTTTTTCATCCTGAATGTCTTGACTGACCATATGATGCTCTGCATGCACTTCCTTTCCATCTCTTACCATGCAGCTTCTGCCAACTTTTCCTCCATCCCACCCCACAACCCTGAGCATCTCCCACCCCTGTTGACCCATTTGCCCTTCTGATAAACCCCTTCTACTTCCAGATATTGGTATTAACTTGACATTTGCAAAAGGTCATCCCATTTGCTCTACCCGAGAATTCTATTGCTCATTCTTTTGTCTTTCCACTTTGTAAGCCCTTGAAGGCAGAGGTTATCTCCTAGGGTATGGCTACATAATATCCAGGAAAATGAGGCCCCTGATCTCAGTTGGTGTCTAACAGCTGTAATAGACTTAATAATGTGCTCCTTGGTAGAGAGACTGGTACTAATTTCATAGATTAATCATCAGAGGCTAGTGAATCTTCTGTGTAAAAGTCTTCTTTCCGGAGGAGTTCCACAGAGAGCACGTCATGGTAGAACTAACACCTTAGTTTAAAAGCACCAAAACAACCCTGTGTCTCCAGGAGTCCATTTGGACTGTGCAGTACTGCTGGAGCAGATGCCCTTTGTGACAAATATGGGACATAAGGGAGGTGACACACAATACATATTCTGTACATCCAGGGGTTTTTTTAGCTTGCAGATGTTTTTTGTATCAAACTAATTGCAATGGAGATGAGAGTTTATGTTTTGTGCAGCATTAAGGTCTGTCCTGCAGTGGCTGGTCCAGCTGGTATGGAAAAAATGTACAAATTAAGACATTGCTTGCAGATAAGGATAGATCTGATCCTCTGGTCCTGACCTAACCATCATCACTGGGTTTGACTCCCTTGTTGAAGTGGAGATGCCAAGGTAGTGTTCTCCTATGCTATAATCTCAGCTAGGCTGCCAAAACAGGTTCAGCACAGTTAGGAACTTTCTCTATCCATGCGGAGACACCCCAGGCTTGGCTCTTCTCAAGCAAAAGTCAACTTTGAACCTCAGCAACAGTGAGGCTAGACAAGAACGGTGCATGGGAAGTGGGATTATAGGACTCAGCAGGCTCAAGCCTGTGGTCAAGGCTGCTTTTCATTTGGAAGTGTAGATATCTCAGCAGCGACATCTCTACTGACCATGTTTGAAAAAGGTGTAGATGGGGGATCTTTTCCTATAGGTTTAGCACCAAGCTTAACAGAGCATTAGAGTGACCAGCTGTATCAGCTCTAACAGCCTGATGTGGCTCCTCTGCCATGGTTGGCACCAACTTTTCCCTTGCATATGGTGATATTCCTTAAACTTCTCCACTGTTTTGCTTGGAAAACAGCTTGTTCCCTCAGGTATCCTGGTTCCTCTGTTTCTTCATGATAGCAGCTGGTGAAAGCTGTATGAGGCAGGAAACTGAAGTGTTGTGGCTACCTATAGATATCTGGTTGGTACATATGGATTGGGTGGTTGGAAGAAAGATGCCAGCCCTGATACATTAAGGCTGAGTTCTGCTTCCAATTCTTTCTCTCCTGCCTATGCACAACTTGCAGGAATATAACTGTCTTTGAAATATCTGCTTTCTCCAAATTAATCCAAAATTCATTAATGGGTTCAGAAGCTTTTGAGAGAGGGGAGTGAAGATGTACGTGAACAGAAAAGCAGCACAGCAGAATCTTTATTTCCTTAGGGAGGCAGCCTGGAGAAATATCAGCAGTTATTCTCATCTGTTGCTGAGCTTACGACCCACACAAATAACAGGGAAAAGTGTGCAAGCAGCCGACTGCAGAATGGGAACAGGGAAAATGACTCAGCAAGCCTGGCACCAGTCTGGCGAAAATGCAGGTACATTAAAACCTTGCTTAAGCATCAGCCTCATCCACGACATGACGTAGAAACAGCAGCCAGGGTAGGTATTTGAAGGCGATGG
This sequence comes from Eubucco bourcierii, assembly GCA_013396675.1. Taxonomy (NCBI): domain Eukaryota; kingdom Metazoa; phylum Chordata; class Aves; order Piciformes; family Ramphastidae; genus Eubucco; species Eubucco bourcierii. The sequence continues at coordinate 135,039 of VWZE01005358.1, forward strand.
AAATGTTCCTTCTGATAAATGATTTAGTTCTGCTCTTGCAAATAGCTCCACACAGAAGCAGAGCAGGTGAGAGGCAGCCTTTGTATTTGCTGGCAAGGGAAAAGAAAAGCTCAATGAAAACCTCTAATTGCTTTTAAAATATATTTTCCCCCTATTATCAGTTGAAAAATAACTGCTGAATTAGAGTTTCTTAGTTTGTTCATGTCATTTTTCCTAAGATCAGTATTTCCTGCTACATCACCTTAGAAACTTGATCAACAAGCACTCTGCTTGACATGTAAACAAAGCTTTATTTTACCCCAGTTTTGACAGCAGCCCAGTTCTAGAAATGAGAATATTTTGGGTTCTCTGGGCTATCTGTCTCAGTTTCACAGTCAGGGTTTGGTTTGGGGGGTCCTGTCAGCATTGTTTATACCTAGATCTGCTTGCATAGTTATGTTTTTGTGTGAGTGGTAAAGAAAAGAGATTACTGCAAATTGCTTTCTGGAACCAGGCTTTCTTCTGTGGGGAGTCTAAATTAAACTGCACTTTATAACACATGGGAGCTAAAGAGTGAAAGAGAAGTGAAACAAGAAGATTTGGTTTCAGTGACAAAAGTTAAGAAAAAAAAGAAGCAAAGACATAAGTGATCACAAGTGATCAGAACCACCTCCAAAGCTCAAGCTCTGATAAAGCCCAGTATTTCTGACAGAGGAACTGAAGAATTCTGCCAGGTCCTTTAACCATTTCCTTGAAGAACAGCATCAGATCTTGTCCTGATCTCATGACAATAGTTTTTTTTTACCACAGTGTAAAAACAAGACTGGAACCCTCTAAGTTTTCTCACTTGCTTTTACAAGCCAAGTATTTCCTTATGAAAACAAAAATTAATCCAAGAGCAAACAGGGGATTTTATTTGGCAGTTTGAAAAATCTGCCAAGGAACTCCAGCTATTGAGCTTCCTGTGATCTGCCACAATGCAGAGTCCATCAGCTGGGGATTAATTTTAAGGCAGATATTAAAGCTTGTCACATGACAAAGGATTTTCCTATACATGCACTTCAATGGGCTGCTTTAAATCCTGTGGGTGCGCGTGTATGTGCACGTGTACCTGCTCGTTGGTGTTTAGTCAAACTGTTTCCATTCACAGGCAGACACAGCCTTGGGTTTCTTCAGACCCAACATCAGCTTGGGAGAGGAGAGAGGGGTCATCTTGAAACCTCACTTTTTTGAAAGTAAGTTTTTGAAGGAAACAGGCTCAGGTGGAAGGATGGAAGGAGCAAAAATCATAAAGATTTTAAAACTAACAATATTCTGTAAGAGAAGCAATCCTTGCTCTTTCTTAGTGCAAGACTTCATTGCAAGAATTTAAAGCAAATTTGGGAAAAATCACACACACACACACACACCTTTTCTTTTTTTTTTTTTTTTTTTTTTTTGGTAGGAAATAGATAATTTTGCTTTTCTGCTTGGCTGTAACCTAAAACATCTTGGTTTGACAAAATGAAATAAGGCTGTATGTTGATGTGCTGTCACTGCTGCTGCTGCCACTCTGCCTCCTGTAAATCTCCTGACACCGATCTCTCTGTCAGAGCCTGAGAAAGGGGGTGATGTCTTCTCCTTACAGACTAAACCCTGAGCCAGGCAAACTTCCTTTTCAGCTCTGCAAAGAACAACTCAGGCTTGCAGAGAGCAGCTCTGCCTGAGGTGCCGCTTCCCAGGGCTGGCATGGCGAGGCAACTCTCTTCCCATGACACAGCAGAACGGCAGCAAAAGAAATAGCAGCAGCATAAACCAGATCAGTTCTAGCAGTGCTTCTAGATGACGACTTCTATATTCCAGCTACAGCCTCATTCTCCATTAAGGTTGATATAGGAAAGGGAACATGAAATAGAAACAGGCTTATCGAGGGAGGGAAAAAGGCCCCAGGGAGATGGAAAGAGAGGCATGCTTGAGCTAGACTCCATGGCAGTGGGTCAGCCTGGGTAAAATGGCAGAAAGAAGCTCAGACATAGAAATCCTCCCAAAATCAGACGAGAAAGGACAGATAAAGACAAAGTGTAAAGTGGATAGATGGAGTACTTTGGGAAGAAACAAATAAAGGAGGATGCACTGTTCCTCACTCAGTTAACTTGTTTCAGCTAAAATTGTTAACAATTTCTACAAAACTCTTAAAAGAAAAATAATGGTAGAGAAATCTGAAACTTGGATCTGTTACATATAGAGCTCATTGCACAGGCTCTGGGGAACGAGTGTGGTTGAGCTCCAAAGTGTTCAACTCTTAAAGCATTAATAGGAGAGCAAAGGCAGGTTATCTGCCATCATATCCGGAAACGGGCCTGTGCTGTTGGACCCGGTGGCTCCAGTGCCCTGCCATGGATGGTGGGATGTGTGCTGGGCACCAGCATCAAGCCCATACCTGAGAAAGGGGTCACTTACATGTCTCTATTCAAGAAAACTCCATGGGACACTGACAAAACTAAATGCCAAACTTTGAGTTTATTTCATCTATAGGTCATGAATTAATCTGTTGAGGGGTTGTGATTTCCAGTGTAAGAGAGGAATGAGGTATGCTTTTCCTTCTTTGGTTTTCAGCAGAAAATCCATGTCCCCTTTCAAGCTACCCTCTTTAACCTTGCACTTGATCGCCAATACTGATGTGCCACTGGTACAGAATTTGGGGACCTCCTGTGGGAACTGTGGGCTATTTTCCATGTAAAACAATCTGAGAGGCCCCTGTACATCGCCAAGTAATCAGAGGTTCGGTAGTGGGACCGTAGAGCAGTTGGGCTTTGTCTCCGTCATCCCAAATCCTGGGGACAGGAGGAGAGCTGGGAAAAAAAACCGCTTCAGCACCGGAGGCAGAACAGCAGCCTGAGGAACGCGGCGCTGCCCGCCCGGCCTGCCTTCACCCCTGGCCGTAGGCAGGAGACTGGGGAGCGGCGGCGTGGGGGACCCGTTTCTCCTCCCAGTGTCGGAACGTGTCTTCACCTTTCCTTTTCCCTTCTCTGAGGGGTGGCTGTTTGTATACGCGGTTGGTATTATTGCAATGGCAAGTGTACATCTCTAGAAACGGCTCCTTCCAGCATCTCTGTACTACAACCTGCTGGAGAAAAATCGACGGTATGATAAGTCTGCTTTATCAACGGCACAGCTTAAAACTGTATCCGCGACCACTCGGCTCAGCCACACTGATGGCATCACTCACATCTTGTCTGACACAATTTTTTTGTTTCTTTCTTTCAGCCTTCTCAATCTGACATGAACAATTTTTTTTGTTCGCTTCTTTTTGATTGGTTGTTAGTTTGTAGGGTTGGGGTTTTTTTGTGGTTTTGTTTGTTCGTTGTTTGTTGGTTTTTTTGTTTTATTTGCTGATGCTTCCAGCACTGGAGACCCACCGTGCGCGCAAAAGACCACCGGATCACGCATCCCTCCAGTACCAGGGTCCATCCCCACTCTGCGAGGTGTTGGACGGGAGCGCAGAGAGCAGCTATTTCCCTTCGCGATCAGCAGCGAAGGTGGCGCAGAGAGGAAAAAAAAGCCCCCAAACCAACCCTAATTAATAATAAGAATGGAACAAGCAAGCGCAGAAACTTGTTTTGACTTGCAAACCCGAGCGCAGTAGGTGTGAGAAGGGCAGCCCCCGTAGGAGGGCAGCGGGCTCTGTGGAGGGCGGCAGGGGGGCTGGCAGCCCCCGGGGTCGGCCGGGGGGTACTGACGGGTCCGGCGGCAGCGTCGTTGTCGTCACGTGAAAGTCCCCTTTAAGTTTCCATAGAGAGGCCTCTGGGTGTCACATGATGGACATGATATAATGAAACAACATAGTGGGGAGGGAAGCATTAGGGGAGCCCGGGGCGGCTGGGAGGAGGAGGAGGAGGCGGCGG
>VWZE01005358.1:141240-156991 GCA_013396675.1 Eubucco bourcierii
CGCCCCCGGCCCTCGCCTGCCTCTGTCCCGGGAAACCGCGGGGCTCGGCCCTGCCCGGCCCGACGGCACTAGGGTAGCTGGCTCCTGATCGGGATGAGGGGCTCTAAAACCCTTCTGCCCGAGGGGAGGTGGTTTGGACCCTTCTGCCACTTCCCACCGTGCTGCTGAGGGGAGCGGCCGTTTGGGCTTTACCTTGTTAAGCCTCCCCAGGGGCCTGTCTCTGTCAGGTGGGTCTGTCTGTGGCCGAGCTGTGACAGCCTGTCTGTGGCTGGCTTCAGCCTCTGGGAGATATTTCTCTGCGGAAGGGAGCTGTTTATGCCACGTGATTTTTTTATTTTTTTTTAATTTTTTTAAAAATTTCTTTTCCTCCATGGTATCCTGTATAAGCCGTAGCAGTAGCTGTGTATCTGCAACTGTAAGGGATGAGGCTGTATGTAGGTAACACAGGGGAGCGCGGCAACGATCGTGTTTAACTATCAGTCTCCTGAGCCTAAAGCTTTGAACCTATTTATAGGTAGGTTGGGCAGGCTTCGGCATGAAGGACTTGTACAGTGTCTGAATCTGTAGCAAAGTGAGGTGTCCGAAATGATGGTGGTTTGTTTTCAGTAGTTGTTTGTCTCTGGAAATAAGATTTAAAGGAAGGCTCTGGAAGAATGGTTATTAGTAGGCTATAAGGAGAAAGGCTAGTTTGTTTGGAGTTTGGGTACGTATTGCCATTTTAATGTAACTTTCCAGATAGCAGAACAAACAGTAAGAGGATACTTGGTTCTAGATCAGTGGCCTTCATCTTGCAGGCAGTGGACCCTGGCCATCTGCAAACAACCAGGGTCAGTAGGAAGCAATAGAAGAAAGGATATCTGTATTCTGTAAGTTTACATTTGTTATATGAGTTTCCGCTCTACTAAAGATTATGGGACTGACAAGTTAGAAAAAAAAATGGATGACTGTTACTCTAGATCGCTAAGATATTTTTGGTTTGAAGTAACTGGAGAAGAGGTGGGGGAAAAAAAATCCTGTAACCATGTGTTTTGTTGTGTATATTCTGATTGTACTGCTTAAAAATGTAAAGTTCAGTGTATTTTTGAGAATTACATAACCATTAATAACACCATGACTGTCAAATATCCTTGAAGAGTTAAATAACAGCAGATGAATGAGAGTAAGTCAAAAGGAGGAGAGATGGTTTTGTAATTAATGGTTCCTACACAGATATTTGAAACTGCTTTGGAGTTGCACTAGAGCGGAGTATTCTGTTAGTAGTAGTGTTTTGATGCCCTGTAAATAGAGAACATGAGAAGGAGGATGGAAAGATAAAATGCATAGTTTTATGCTGGTCTGGTCTACTAATGGATTGGGGATGGTTTATGATGCTTCACATGCTTTCACTTCTCTTCTGTGCTAACTTAATCAGTACAGTTTTTTGGCCTCTAAAATGATGAGGCTTTCCAGATACTAACTGCTGTTGAGAAGCGAATGTGGCCTTAAAATAACAAGAAGGGCAGTGGCTCTGAAATGAGCGAGGGCCAGTGGAAGACTGAAAGGGTTGGAGTAGTAATCAGCTGTATGTGACACATGCTGTGGAGAGCTGAGCTGATGTTTTGTGTTGGGTACAGGTGTTGTTTGAAATGGTGTTAGCTACAGAGGTATGTTTATTCAACCTGGGTAGCAAGTGTATTTGCATGTTCTTGCAGGAAAAAGCCCTCAATCCTCCCTAAAAATAGGAAATTAATAGGGAGAGGTTGGTTTGTTGAGAGACTTGAAAATGCCAGGTAGGTGCGGAGAGCAGAGCGTGCCAGCACCTCTGGTGCAGCAATTCCACGTACACTCAAAACCCAGGAAATTGCTTTCTCTATTTTTGTTGGTGAGATGCAGTTAACATAAAATAAACCCTTTGAATCCCATATCCCCTTTCTCTTTAAGATCATTTATCTTCTCAGTCGACCAGGGAAAAAAATACTTCGTTTTGTAACTTACTTCACCTTTCTCTTCAACTGCTGTCAGCTCATGACGAGGCACAATGTGTGCAGTACACTCTGTTCCACAGAGCTGTTTTGGTGACGAATACAATGTATATGAGAAAAGGGCAATGAAAAATAGGTGTTGTGCCAGTTCTCTTACTTTTTATATAAACAAGACCAATTTATCTCTTAAAAGGACGCGGTTTCATTTTAGGATCCTAATATCTTGCCCAATTGCAGCGGTAAAAAGGTCATTTACTCTTTGTAAGCACTTAAAAAAAGGTATCAGAAAAAGAAATATTTAAACCACTACTTGTATTGGTTTTGTCATGGGAAGTAGTGAAACTTTTTTTCCCCTGTGTTTTAATAAAAAGGGAGACTGTGAATTTACAAGTGTGTGTGTTCAGGCTGCTAGTAGGCTGTTACATGGTTAAAAGAATCTCTTTAATCCAGGCTCGATAATTTCTTTCAAATTGCAGTATTTGTGTATTTACTGTATTTCATATTTAAAAATAAAAACAGAGTCGGAGTTGGTCGTGATGATCTTAAAGGTCTTTTTCCAACCTTAATTGCATTTCTATGATTCTAAGTTTTTTTTCCCCTCCTGTGTATTGTATGACTATGCCATATTTACACAGTGTTTTTCCATAAACCTTTTGCTTCTAGAATTATTTGCAGTAGCAGAAAATGAGCTTGAAAATGCCCTAACATAAAGGGTGTAGGGGTCCTGGCAAACACAAATACAGAAACACGAAGTTAAAACAAACAGTCTCTCCCCAGCAGCTCTTTCAAGTTGGTTTGATAATTCTGGGTTCTGACTTGCGGCTTTCTGAATGACTGGAGATGGAATTAATAGGGCTGCAACTGTTTGTCATGAATTTAAGCAGAAACAGCTTTTTTTTTTTTTTTTTTTTTTTTTTTCTTCTTTGGATTTCAGGAGAGTACAGTACAAAATCGACCTTCTTTTTCTCAGTCCGTCAGGATGCTGCAGCACAGCCAGCAAACACAGCATTGTTGTCTAACAGCAAGGCTGGAAAGTAGAGCTGTGTATTCTGAATTTTACCCTTAACAAGGTCAGAGATTTCATCCTTCCGTAGGTTCCTGATCAGTCTGCATAAGGCTTGCAGAGGGTCCCAGTACCTGATTTTTTGTGAACTATCTTCAGCTCTAGAAGGAATATGTTAATTATCCTCAGTGGAGCTAAGTTTGGAGATCTCTGAAAAATTGATGTCTGTATTGCAACAATATTAATTATGGTAGTAAAGCAGCCAAACCAAAAGTGTTTTATGAGTTTCTTATTTTAAGTGAGATTAGGTAAAACAGTAAAGTAAAATAATAACAGGTAATATTGTTGTGTGAAATAGTTTCAGTCAATATGGACATTGAAGTTTTGCTGTTGATGGTTTATTTTATGAATGCTATGTTCTGAACTTAGGGGAAGTGTTGTGGCTGAATGGAGTTGATACTACTGAAACTGTATTTCGTAGCTGAATTTGTGCACTGTTACTTGCAAGCTTATTTTCATAGTGATGCTTATTGTTAGGAAGCGCTTATGAGGTGCTGAGATTTCTGTTTTTTTATTCTTGCTAGGCTATAAATTTGTTACTGTATTGTGAAACATGGTTTAAAGGGCATTTATAACACTCTTTGTAAGCCATGGTTTTTACTAATGCTCTTTTGAATATGTGTTGTTTAAGGAGTAGATCCTGTTGAACAAAGTAAATTATGCAGTTATTTAGGAAGTAGGCAGACTTGGTAAACACAAAGATAAGTCATAATATTTTTTTTTGTCTGATATTTCAAATTCTTACTCTTACACTCAAGCATACTATGGCTTTGGTTGCAAAGAATGATGCATAGCTGTCTCAACACGAATTTGGTCAAGTTTTCAGCATGTTACGAATAGAATTATTTTAATTATTTTCCCCTTTGTGTCGTCTCACAAACAGAAGCAGTAGTTGGTTGCCTCAGTGGCAAGATGGGGTAAGCAAAATGGGGAGAGAGGAACCCGTTAAACATCATACCTAAATTCTGTAATAGTAGAGTACTTTTGCCCCCCCTGCCTTGCATACAAGACTGTATTTGACTTGATTTGCCTGTGTGTTAAAACAAGACAAAGCAAACAGAATGCAACCACCATAGTGCTGAGCCTGAAGTAATCGGGTTTTTTTGTAGTGCTGCTTAGCTTGGATTGAATGTTGTCTGCTGGACGTTTCCCAGTGCTGAGAGCGAGTTTGGATCTCTATGGAAAATATACCCTGAATCCGGGCTAACTCTTTTGTTCTTGGGTATAATTTTGGTGGTATATATGTTTTCAGAAAATAAAAGTGGGTTGTTTGTGGTTTTTTTCATTTGTTTAGCAACATCGTGTATGGAATACCCAGGGTGTGTGCTGTTTTGAGTGGTATGTGTATTATGTTCAGGTTAATGGATTTTAGTGTAATTGTAGGAGCTTCTGTAGAAATAGAGCTGTGAAATGAAGGCAGATTCCTGCTTCATAAATTACAGTGTGCAGAGGAAACAAGGTAGCATCAAACTGATGTTCATATTTTAAACCTGTTCAGAATGAAAACAAACGTTTGCTCAGTACTTTCTTGATTGCTATTTTTATCAGCAAAGCAAGGTGTTTCCCAGTGGTTGGACACTGGGTGATTGGACAGAGGTGATCCAGAAGAGTTCCATTTGAAGCTGACCGTATGTTGGTGTTTGAATTGGAACTTGACACGTTTCTTGCTACCCAGCTAGCATAAGCAGCTGTGAAGCCTCCTGAGAGGGAGAAGATGCATCTAGCAATGGTGTTTACTTTCAGCAGGAGGAGAAAGAGTAGCTTTCTGACTGTTACCTGGATGCCTTTTGTAAAATGAAAGCATATTAATGCTTTTAAGAAAGTATAGTTGCTGTATCATTGTGAGTTCTTCTGTCTGGCATTTATAGTGTCATGTCCCTCCTCCTTACTTTTTCTTTATGTAACTTCACATGTTAATCTGTTAACATCTGCTGTATAATGCTGTATCATCTATAGTTCTTGGGGGGAATCTCTGTAGTCTTAGTTCTGTGTCTTCATTGGCAAAGCCACAGGGTCCTGGAGCAGTTGGAATTTTGTTTATCCTGTGGATAGAGAATAGGATTCCAAATCTGAGAAAAGCAATTAATATTTTCTTCTCGGTAAGTTGCGTGTACAGAAAATACATTCTTCATAAAAGCCCAACAGCAGCAGCAGTGTTAAAACCCTGCAGAATTAAATCTGCTTGTGTTCTGAGGCAGATGAGAGTGATGTTACGATTGCCTGAAATACTAGGCTCCTTTCAGAGAGGTTTCCAAGCATAGCAGAGGGACGTGCGAGTGCCATTGCCCTCTGCCGGAGGCCATCAGCAGTGCACAACTGCCTCAGCTAGGAGGAGTTGCTCTGTGGGCTCCTGGACAGCGTTCCCTTCCTCACTGTTCATTCCAGCTTTCCTCTCAGCTCAAGTTCAAGGGTACTGTTTTTCCTCCAGGACTGTAGCACTTCCACTATTAAAACCAGCTCGTCTAATTCTTTCTCTGCCCTCCTTACCGGAGTCCATGTTCAGTGAAGCCTGTAGTTGTTTGTATCTGTGCAAACTGTAAATCCATTGTTAAGGAACCTGTTGCCCTCTCCAAATGTTGTCCTGGAGCCACAACTAATTCCAGTGGCTGCAATGGGGAGCTGTGCACCTATCCCAAAAAAACTGGGAAATAACCTAGCTTTAGTATTTGGTCTATTAGCCCCATCAGTTTTCGGTAGTCCCAGGATACTTCTAAAAACAACATTATCTAGTTTCAGTTTTTTTCTGATAGTTTTTGCAAGACACTTAAATGTGAGTAGTGCTCACGTAATGTAGATGAGAAGTGAAATTGGAACAGCTTAATATATGTGAGTTCACTAACAATCGATTTGCTGTTCTTGCAAGCCTGTAGCATAGCACAACTTCTTGAGTGGGTTTGTATTAATTTTTTCTTTCTTTTTTTTCTGTGTATGTTTTTTGTTTAGGTTTTCATAGAATATCAGGGGCTGAAAAGGACCTTTAAAGCTCATCTGGTCCAGCTCCTCTGCCTGAGCAGAATCACCTAGAGCAGACCACCCTGTAACACATCCAGAGGTATCTTGAATATTTCCAGAGGGGGAGACTCCACAACCTCCCTGGGCGCCTGATTCCAGTGCTCTGTCACCATCACAGGGAAGAAATTCTTCCTCAGAGACACATGGAACCTCCTATGCCTCAAGTTGGCTCTTTTTTTTTTTTTTTTTTTTTTNGGCTTAGGAGAATGTCTTCCTGGTTTTCAGTAAACTGCAATTTTCATCTCTTGCTGCTGTTAAGGTTGAAGGGAGTTAACAAGGGCAGAATTCAGCAGTACAACTTGCAGTGGGAGTGCAGAGGGAACCTCTGTTATCTCAGTCCTCCTTGTTAATGGAATTGTTGATATTAATGAGGAAGTCATTGCTGAATATTGGAGAGCAAAAAGTCAGAGATGGTGACTAGCAAGAAGTAACTGTGAATTGTGAGCTGAATCACTCAAAACTAGTGTTCCTTCAGTAAGGAATGAGTGACACCTAGAAGCAGCAGTAATTTATACCACAGACCAAAATTACCTGATAGAGCAGGGAGGAAATGCCAGGAGAGATGTTTGCTGGGTTAACCCAGGCCCTCAGCTTTGTGATGCGAGAGAAGCATTTTTCAGAGCATTCAGTTACAGAAGCATGGCAAATAGATTCTCACAGGGCAGCCTGGATAGCAGAATCCAGTCCTCTGCTACTGCAAGCAGATGTGTGCTGTGATTCCTGCAGCAGTTCTCAGGCTCCATATTGAAATCCTCATTCCTCTTCTTGGATGGCTGTTCCACTGTCTAATTTCATTGGTTTTTAGAAGTGTTAGTTTTCAGTTCTAATATAATGGCAGTTCACAGCCGGCTCACAATTTATTTGTTGTCCTTCAGTGTAAATGCCTCTTTTCTGTCCCTTGTGTTTTGCAAATATTACATCTGCAGATAGCAGTTAGGCTCATTTATGGCTTTAGTTTTGTTGTAAACCAGCAGTTCTTTTATGTACCCTTCTCTCTTTTCAGGATGTATCATATGCCCCTGTAGTTTGAAGACCACTACTTTAAAAAGCAAGCTGTTCCAGTCTCTTCTTAGGAAATAAACTTTGTGTTCCTGTGGGTAAAGTTGTTTTTGAGAAGGCTTATGTAAGACAGTTCTGCTAGTTGCTGGATCAGGTTAAGTATTATACACAAATAGAATTTGTCATATCTAGTATTACCCTGATTGTGGTTTCTGTAGGGTATCTCTGGTTGTGTTTATCCCTTTTGCTAATGTTTTTCTTTAAAATTACAGAGTACTCCTATTATCACAAGCAGGTTTAATTCTGTTCCAGATGCTGTGGGCTGATAAAGTAGTAATGTGTTTTCTGGAAGTTCTTTACAAAATCAGTTACCATGAAAAAATTGTATTTACCCAAGGTATATGAGCTCTGCTTTGAAGAACAGGTTTGTGGTGTATGTACAATTCCTCATAGACAAGGACTGTAATTTATTTTTTTTCTTACTCTGTTGCTTTAGAAAAATCTTCATGGCTAGATTAGACCCGAAGTCAGCTCTGAGACTTTCAACTGTAGTCTCTTTGGTAGCTATGTCAACATTAATTATTATATACCTCTAATGTTACCATATAAACTGGCATCTCTTCTGGCCTGCAAAGTTTATCCTGGGTAAACTGTGCTCTGCTTATTTAATTTTCATATTTAATCTGTAAGTCTTTGCAGGGACTTTAGCCAGTACCATTAACTGTTCATTGTCCTTTTTAGTAATGCATGATGTTTCTGAAAGAGATGGCAGTGATACTTTCTCACCTCAGGATTTTTCCTTTTGTCCCATTTTTGAAATGTTCCCTCACAGTTGTGCCTGCTATCAGAATCTATACTAGGTCTTGTCCTAAGTCTGCTGCTGCCTTGCAGGACACAAAATTAGAAGTGAATAAGTGCATTCTTTTGCTTCCTGCAGGTGACATATGTGATTTTTAAATTTTTTTTTCTTTTGGTGGTGTGTTGTTGTTTTTCCTGCCTTTCCTGCAGCAAAAATACTGCTGAATGCCAGGTTATCTGTCTATGTGGTTTGGTGAATCTGGAAATATTAAGAGAGAATCTACAGGATAGTAGAACTTCAAGCAAGGAAAGGCAGCAATAGGTCCTCTTCATCCAGTCTGTATTTGCTGTGAGTGGTGGGCCATACCTGTCCTGTTCTGTTAGAATTACAAAATTTAGCTGTAGTCTGTCTTCTGATTCAGCTTTCAACCATCACTGCCACCAGGTATTCCAGGCATGAAGATTAATGCAAAAATCTATTTTATGCTCTTCTTAGTATTTAAGTTAATTCTCCTCCAGGTTGCAGCTATATGGTTCTGAACTGAAAAGATTCCATGAGTAAGGAATGGGATAACCATACCTGTTCTGAATAATTGATGTCACCTCCTGTTATTGTGAGGTGTTTCTCTGGCATCTCCCACTGTGTTCACTAGATGTACTACTAATACTTAGTAAAGTGTCTTTTGCAAAATTGACTTAATCTAATTTTCCCTGCCAGTATTACTTCAGTTTAAAATGGATGAAGACTGTAAAGATGTGGGTTTTTTCAGCTAATCAGTACTCATCTGACCCTTCTAATTCTACATTCTGTGCCTCTCAAGGGTTCTGTTAAGTAATATTTTTATTAATAGTACCATCTACTGCTGAATCCCTCCTGTGGTTTATAAGAGCATATTTAAGTATTACATTATGTTAACCAGCTTCACAGATTGCTCAGGATTCAAGTTGTTTGTATTTGCAATTCTGCTGCTAAGTTGTCGGTCTCCTGTGAGTGTTGTAAGAGACTGGGACTGCAGAGGAATCTTCAGACACCTTGAGTAACAGAACCGGGGTTCCCCAGCACTGCAGGGATGGAACTAGCTCAAACCGTCTTGAGACACATCCACTGTCAACTCGCCTTGCTGGGATGTTTTGGTGTATATAGCTCAGCACTGTAGAGGGCACAGCAGAGGAGTCAGCAGGAGTGGAGAGCTGTCGTCTGTGGGCAGCAGTTCCTGAGGGAGAACTGAAAGCAGCAAGCACAGAAACCTGAACTAGGTAAGATAAATCAGAGACCGTGAAGAAGAGAGCACAGGGAGATCAGAATAGTTCAGGTCCTCTTTTATCAAGGCTTTTAATATGAAGTTTAAAAAAAAAAGCCATCTTTAGATGAAAAAATCAAATTTGAACAGTTCATGGAACTTAATCTATATTTCATCTATTAGTGATTCATGTTGCTGGTACATGTTTATGCACCTTTGCTAACTTGAGGGGCCTATCTATTGATTTTTTTAAAATTCTTAATTAAATTACCTGCTTCTTGGGTGGGTGTGCAGGAAAGTGTACCATCCCATACTCAACTGTTTGAAAAGGTAGCTCTAACTGTTGCTAGCCCATCTTCCTACATAGAATTATAGAATCATTAGGGTTGGAAAAGACCTCCAAGATTATCAGGTCTGATTACTAACACAACAGTGCCAAGTCACCATAAACCATGTCCCTCAGCACCACACTTCCAGGGAGGGTGATTCTACCACTTCCCTGGGCAACCTCTTAAGGGACTTAACCATGATGTGAGGGAAGCAGTTTTTCCTAATGCTCCATCTAAACCTCCCCTGCTACAACTTGAGGCCTCCTCCTCTGACTGTGTTGCTTGTTAGCTGGGGAACCTGACCAAGGTCCATGTCACTACAACCCTAGTTCCTTCAGCCACTCCTCACCAGACTTGTTTTTCACACCCTTCACCAGATTTGTTGCCATTCTTTGGACCCATTGTAGCAATTCATTTTCTTGTAGCCAGGGATCCAAGCTGAATTCAATATTCAAGATGCATTAAGTGTTGTATTTCCACTTGGATCTCTCATGATCCTCGTGATGAGCTGTGCTGTCTGTTAATTTGCTTACTGCCCTTTCTTAAAAGTATTAGTGCTTGACCTTGTGGAAATACACAAGGGCTGACACTTTTTCTTGAAAGAACTATTGAGTGGATGGAGGAATTAACTTCAGAGATGTCAAGTACTTGAAACTCTGGATCAGAAGGTAGTTCAGGATTAAAGCAGGGATCTTAAATTCAGATTTCATGGTAAGATACATCATTGTGCTACTGCCACATTAATGTGTTGGCCCAGGATAAAGCTGGCTTTGAAGAGCTTATCTTCAAATGTTTAAAAATCTGTTCTTGTGTTTTACCATAAACCAATGTGGTCCAGCAGTCATCTGGCTCACATACTGGAAATATTTTGTTTTTCTTTTTTTATGTGAGTCATTACCATTCATTTGTAACTACGGTTATTTTCTCTTTAAGAATTTGTTCTGCCCTTTAATTATCATGATTTGGGATGTTCAGGTTTGACTTATTACCAATGCAGAAATTCCTCCCAGACTGCTAGCTTCTAAATAAATCTTCTGAGCTGCATCTCCATAAAATTACTAGTTGTCTATTACTTCTGTGTTAGTCTAATTTAGGACTTGGGTGAGGTTAAGTTACCCTACTTGCATGAATGAATCTTAAAACTTATGTGTCAAAAGTATTGCTTATAATGCTTTTGGAGTTCAGTTGCTAGAGGTGTTCTGTCCAGCTCAGTAGCAGGGTGTGTATTTAAGATTTAAATGAGTGAAATACCATAGCAGAAGTTATTACTGATAATTTGGACCCCACATAGTTAAAAAATATCAGGAGGAATCATTGCCTGTGCTTCCTTGTTCTCACTTAGGCATTCCATTAATAGCTAGTGATCATTTTTCTATCTTCTTAGATTATTAAGTATCTTTTTCTGTAAGGCATTTTTTTACAACCAGAAAATTAGAAGGTCTGTGCTTGTTCAGGCAAGATGTAACATACTTCGTGAAGGATCATGATGCAGTTTTTGTCCATTTCTTTGTTGCTGAAGGGGTCATTTTACATAGCAGAGTTCTTCATTGTTTTTTCAGTATTTGATAATTCCCTTTTCTTGCCTTGATTTCCTTGTCTGAGATACTTCTGCTGGTGTCTGTGATACTGCTGCAGAATTAACTGGTTACTTCTAGTAGAAATATTGAACTGAAAATGACTTGGGAGGTTTCTCAGTCTTGTCACTTGGTGTGGGAAGTCTGATGCTCCATAATTGCTGTATAATTTGGGCTTTAAAATAATCAAACCCTATCTTAAGGATAGGTTTGGTAGGTTGTGTTTTTTTTAACCTTCCATTATTAGAACTAGAAGAAGGATTCTAAATGTAGAGCATCTAGGGTCTTAAAGTCTTTTGAACTGCCAGGTGAACATTTTGAAGGGCTGTTTTATGCTTGCTTTTAAAATCATAGTTGTAGGTTTTACCTTATCCTTTCTCTTACTCACGTTTATTCTTGTAATGCTTTTATGACCAGGAGTTTTATCACTACCATTCCAGTCAGGTAAGCAAACAAAACTTCTAGTCTGTATTGATTTTTCCATTCTTCTGACCCTCCTAAACTGTGCCTGCTTTGCAGATTTGTCTCAGATAGGCACCTTGATTTCCCTACTGCCCACACTGTTAAAACAGCATGGGACACAGTGTCCCTTAGCATCTCTTAATACCCTCCAGAAAATCTGAAAGTGTGTGGTGAGTTAGTCTGTTGTGCTAGGCTTTGATGCATAGTGCAGTTGGAATCATTAATCAAAGCAGAAACATGGTTTAAGAAACTCTTCTTAATCGTCTTGCTGTTGCTAGCTACTGCTCCACAGATGAGACTGCGTGAAATGACTGCTTGACGTGTCCTCCATTTCCTGTCTCAGAAACTTCGTGGTCCTGCCTTTCATTTTGGATCTGGTGGTGTTGTGTCATTTCCCAGCTGAGACCAGTGCAGAGGCTTCAGGTGCCTTTTCTATTTGCTTTATTCAGCTGATTCCTGTAGTTGACTGATTTACCATAAACCACTGATGGAGCAGAGAAAGCAGAGCAGGAGCTTGTGCAGGCGGTCATCCTGGGAGGCAGCAGGAACAAGCAACCACTTTCTTAATTTGTCAGTGCTGCTTTTGGCTCTGTTCTGTCATGCTTCTTAGAGTGAATCCTTTTGCTGCTGTCACTGAACTTGGCTGAGGAATCGTAATTCCTGATCTAAGACTACTGCTAGTGATCAGGCTTTGTCCACTTTTAAAATTTCTGTTAAAGATACTGTAAAGTGGACCAGGTCTCTGCCTTCTGGCAAGCACTGAACCCTCAGTTGAAAGGTAGATAGAGGTTACCATCTGTTGCAGTTTCTACTATCTAAAAGCACCTTTTTTTGTGCTCAAGTCTAAACCCATCTTTCTTGAACAGGGCACACATAATTACATTAATTTTCCAGACAGGCATAAATCAGTCACAGTTGCTTTATTTTTTAATGTATGTCACTCTGACCCATGCTTGCTTTTTGTAGTGGACTAGACTTTTTCCTTCTCCATAGTTCACTAATTCAGGAGCTGTTGACCTGTTAGAAATATGTATTATACTCAGGGCACATGCTGGTGCATCCTGAACTGTTGAAATCTACCTCTGTCATGCAGTTTTATCAAAAAATATCAACAAAAGCCACGATTACTAATGACAGGGAAAAAACCACCAAATATAATCCCCAAACTTGATGATAAATTTATAATTCTATCCATTAACTGAGACCGTGAATTTGTGAACTTAGGCTGCATTAAGAACTCCATAAGTTCACAAGTGTCAAAAGAAGTTGGAATAAAATTTAAAATATATCCCAAAATACAGATTTAGAACAAACATGTGGTGAGGGTCCAGTTCTTCTGAAGGTGTTTTAGCTTGCTCAGAGCTGGTGAACTTAGTGGGGTAGACCAGAAGGAGCCTGCAGAGATGAGTGTAGAGAAAGGTGGGAATTCTTTTCCATCAGTGGTATAAGAGCTGATAGACTGGTTAAATTTTTATATTAGTTGAGTAGAAAGAGTAAGGGCTTCAGATCCAAATGTTTCAGTAAATAACATTAAAGAAGAATCTGTATAAAGAGTTGAGAAAGGATTAAGCCTGATTTAAAAGACAAGAAGATAGAACAGAACCTGCAAGCCTCATCAAGACATGTCAAACAATAATAAATATCAGAAGATCCTTCAGTCATTCAAATAAGAAATGGAATGGGGAAGCAGAACTCTCATTGCAAGTGATGGCATGTTAACATTGGGATCAATCCTTTGTAATTACTTGGGGAAAAAAGGAAGGTAGTTTGTGGTCTTGATGGTTTAGAAACTGAGGCAAATGTATAAGGAAATGATGCTGAAGCACTGAAATACGCTCGTACAGGAGAATTGATAAGCTCAAAAAACCAAGGCAAAAAAAAATAAACTCAAGAAAACTTAAAATAATAGAATAGTTTGTGTTGGAAGGGCCCTAAAAGATGCCCAGTTCCAACCCCCCTGCTGTGGGCTGGGACATCTGCCATTAGACCAGGTTGCTTGGAGCCTTAGCCAGCCTGGCCTTAACAGGGAGGGGTCATCTCCAGCTTTTCTGTGCAGCCTATTCCGATGTCTTACCGCCCTTGTGGTGAAGAACTTCTTTACATCTAATCCAAATATACCTTCTTTCAGGTTAAAGCCATTAACTCCCTTCCTGTCCCTACATGCCTTTTAACAAAGTCCCTCCTTTAAGTACTAGAAAACCACTAAAAGGTCTCCTCAGAGGATTCTCTTCTCCAGTTTGAACAACACTAATTCTGTATTTCTTCATAGCAGAGATGTTGCAGCCCTCAAAATGTTCGTGGGCTCCTCTGGACTTGCTCCAACAGGTCCATGTATGTTACATGCTGGGGGCCCCAGAGCTGAATGCAGTACTCTCAGGCTGTTATAAATGAAAGCTAGGTGAGAATATTTACCTGAAGCAGGGTTGTGTTTACTTAATAAATTCAAAACTCTGCTTATTTCAAGTCTTGATTTCTTTGTTAAACTGTTAATTGTTCATAGTTGAAAAAGAATTTCATTAGTGGGCAAATAAAATGGCATGAGAAATTCAGACTTGGACATTATATATATATATACACACACTCTTAGTATGGCTTCAGTAGATTTGTGAACTCTTATGAACAATGAGACATTGGGTGCATGATAAAAATAATGAACCACAGTTAGCTGAATCAAATGTAAAATATACTAGAGTGACCTGACACCTCATTTGGTAAGACCTACTTTTGGAAGTAATACTTCCCTGGTGTTTTGTGAGGTGATTGCTAGGAATCTACATAGAAAGATGCAGTTTTTCTTGTACTGCTTAAGTGAGTTCTGTAAGAGGACTTGCAATGTTGGATACTAGACCAACATTGAGTAGTGACAAGTAGTTTCAGAAATGGAAGGAAAGAGGTGGAGACTTGCCGTAGCTGGAGGGGTTGGGCTAAATGATCTCCAGAGGCCACTTTAAATCCCCTACTATGTTGTAATTCTGGGATAGTTGGTAGAGGATCCAAGTGTTTTGTGGGTGTGGTGTTTTGTTTGTTTGTTTTCAAACAGTTAGCATAGGTGTGAGGAGTAATCAACCATCTGCTTGTAGGGCTTTTTAAAGTGAATTTAAGATTAAAAATCAATACAGTAATGAAGGATTACAGTATTGCAGAGGTTTAATGGTGTTTTCCTTATTGGAAAGGCAGAAGTGTTGCATCCCTGTTGTAGTTCTAAACCTGTAAAACTCCCTATTCCTTTTCATCTCCAGCTTGGCTTTCATAAGTGGGAAGCATTGGGTTAATACTGTTAAAAGAAAGTGGTGGCAAGAAGTGTTGTGCTCTCTCATTTGGTAGTTCTGTGGTATTTAAGAAGCTGTGAGGTCACCAGCTTCCGGTATAAGCCACTTCCTGCGAACTTGTTTTACATGGTAAATCTAAAAATGTATTTCTTAGAAGAAGTCAGCTGTGTTTTGTTTTCTCTTCTCTTGCATCTGACTGTCCACCTTGCTGCTCTTCGTGCTCCAGAGCTTATACATAATAGTAATTCCTTCTGATGGAGGGCACAGGCTGTCCTGGAGAAAGGTATAACAGAGAAATTGAGTTCCTGAACCCGGGTGCAGCTGATGGAAGCAGGAAAACAACTGAAACACCAAGTCTGACATGTTGAAAGTATTGACAGTGAAGTTGTAGTAAACTGTGAGTCATACATTGACAAATGAGCCGATTATGTTTAAAATAATGAGGTAAAACCCAACATCAGCTAAACTACTTAGTATTCTTATTCTGCTGCTGAGTTCCAGAGATGTAAAAGGTAATGAATTTCTTATAATGCTAGTTAAGGTGGTTTTTTGTTTTTTGGTTTTTTTTCTTTTGGATGCAAGGTTCTTGAGCAGGCAGTAGCTTGTAGGTTTTAGAAGCAACCATCAAATTTTGTAAGACACAAGGATTTGGCAGTAAAAAGAAACAAGCATATTATGTGTGTGAAAGAGGAAACAAGCAGCCGTTATTTTATTACTCATTTGATTAACATAAACCAAATTTTCTGGATTGTATAACATTATTATTTATAATGTAAAAAAGATGCTTTCAACCAAAATGTGTTCTTTCAAAAAAAAAGGGGAGAAAAAAAAAAGTAGAAATGCTCATAATAGAGCACTATAAATGAATTCAACTGCAGCATGTCAGGGTGTGTGGAAATCAGGCAAGATGAAGACCACATCTGAAGGAAATATATGAGTTCTAAGGTAATTTAGAAGAGTTACATCTGGCCTTTTGAGTTTGTGGGTTTCTTTAAGTCAAGTTGAATGAACAAAATTAACTTAAAAATATTTTTTTTTTTTTA